>APFE031238691.1:0-10836 GCA_000404065.3 Pinus taeda
AGGACCAAATATGGCCAAAGCCCTCTCAGCTTCCTCTTGTTCCCTTTTGATATGCAAGGTATCCATTTGCATGGTAAGATTCTGCCTCATCTCGCTCTTGAAATATTCCAGTTGATTCTCAAATTCAATTCTAAGGGATGAACTGGATGAGGATGTAGTAGCTAAAGGTTGACTTCCCCTACCTCTCTTTCTGGCTGACCTACAATGGTTTCTAAACACAATATTTATGTCATCAAAAGGTAGTTGGTAGATGTCTCCCCCATCCAGCAAATGGAGGGTATCTAGAAGGTCTTCAGGGACTCCTCTAAGCAAGACCAACTTCAGAGATTCGGGGTCAAGTGTGCACCTAGCCCTTTTATAACTGAGTTGAAACCTCTCTTCATAGTCTTCTAAGGACTCATCACTTCCCATGGTCATTCAGAAGATTTCTTCCTTAGTATCCTTTGATCTAAAGTAGTCCCGGTATTTGCTGTTAAAGGCTTGCTGCATTTGAGCCCAAGTTGTGATGTTGTTTCTAGGTAACCCCATGAACCAGTGCAATGTTGCATCTTTGAGGGTAGAAGGAAACAGTTTCAACTTCTGCTCATCTTTTGCACAGTTATAGGTTTGACAGAGAACAGCAAATTCAAACACGAAGGTATCAAGATCTTCGGTATTCAATCCATGGAAGTGAGGTAAGGCTGAAGGACTTATGTTTTTCATTTTAGTGTCCCCATTGGTCTCTCGGATAGGAAAGGGACCCTTTATTCTTTCCCCATTTCCTCTAACCTTTCTATTTTCAGTCATGGTCTTAGGAGGAATGGTTTCTTGCTCTTCTTATGTTATAGGATATTCGTATATCTTTGGAGGTTCACCTATAGGTTCTTCTGCATCACTGCCACCAAAGAAGAGAGAAGGGTGACTTAATGATGTGGTGGGGGTGTTGGGTAGGAATTTTCCTAAATTGTCTCTGTTCCTGTGAAGCATGAAAGGAATTCTCTTTTTGGGTGATTTTTGTTTTATCTGCTTGTACCTACAAAACTAAGATGGATAGAACAACAAATTGCAACTAACTAAAATGAATCTTGCTGAAATGGAAATTGCAGAATTGAAATGAAAGCAAGAGATGACTAATCTACTTTATTGGAATGGAAATTGCAAAATTGAAATGAAAACAGGAAATGCCTAATCTACGCTTTTTGAAATGAAATTGCAGAATTCAAAATGAAAGCAGGAAATGCCTAATCTACGCTTGCTGAAATGAAATTGCAAAATTGAAATGAAAGCAGGAAATGCCTAATATATGCTTGTTGAAATGAAATTGCAGAATTGAAATGAAACAACTACTCTACTTTTGTTAAAATAAACTACTTAGCAGAATGTCGCAGTAGAAAATAGAAGAAAAGCAGTAATCACAAAATACTCTGACGCTTCCCTGGCAACGGTGCCAAAAATTGGTGAGCACCAGTATTGCAACAATAATGCTGCAACTCTTGGGGCTTCCTACTTTACTTTTATCAACCCGGTAGTTCGTAACAAACTTGGAAGCGACGGTGCTATATGCACAAGTACTAGCTCTTACTGCAGGTTACAACTTAATCAGTTGGTGTAAGTTCGCTAGGAACTTAAGCCAACTTCTATGAGTTCTCAGAAGAATCTTTGACTATGATGAAAGAAAACTAACTCTACAAGGCTATTCCATTTGCAAAAAGAGAAGGAGAAATAAAATGTAACACAAACCCTAGCAAACCCTAATTTACCTATTAACACTACTTTTGCAAGAAAAGAGAAGAAAACTGAAGAAATGAGTGACATTGACTACTGAAAAGGTAAATTGCATTTATTCAAGCTACTTCTGAAAATAAATGAGAAGAAAACATCTTTTTGTGCTTTTGGGTGTTTTTATGTGAAATTATTATGCTTGTGATTTATCTAGTTTTGATTGTGCAGAGGTTTGGTGGCAAAGGAAGATGGATTTGGTTGTTGCAGAGGTGGAGGAAGGTGTGGAGAGGTCCTAAGAAGACCCTAGTACCCTTCTGGAGACTTTCATAGCAATCGGACTTCGAAAAATCACTCACAGGAAATTCTAAAAGAGGCTGCAGGGGATCTACAAGAGGAGGCTGAGAGCTATTTTCGGAGTTTTGAAGGTGGAAAAATGATAGGAAAGGGGAACTGAAGGCTAGATGAAGGTGTTGAGGTGTCTATAACTTGTCAAGGAAGATCAAGAATGAACATGATGGTTGGATTTGTTCAAATGGCAAGAAAGCATCTTTATGGAAAAACGCAGAAATTAGGGCAGATTGTTGAAATGTTGCGAATGAGTTGGGAAATCTATGAGAAGCGGGTTGGTGCTATATTTTCTATGGATGTATGGTGAGTTGAGATGTCCTGCAAGAGATTTGTACATTTACCTATCAAAACTGACCAAAGAAATAACTAACTATACCATGAAAACAGAACTTTGTCTAGCTTGACCTAATTTCTGACCTACATACAGAAAATGTTGAACAGTAATTGATGAACAGAAAAGCATGCACCGAGATCTATGGGAAAAGAATAGGAAATTATCTAAGCAACTAAATCTAAACATATCAACTTTCCCAAATCAAGTTATCACACTAGCAATTGCATGGAAGAGCAAAAACTGTGTTTTTGGTGGCAGCAGTAGTGCCTTGACCTCAAAGCATAGTCCCAAGAAGGGAGAAAGGAGATCAGGGCCTACTATTGGCCTTTTTTAACCTTATCCTATCACTACAGTAACTTACTTAAGAAAATTAAAACAAAAGCAACTATACTAACCATCAAAAGCAACCTAATCTAACAAAGTAAAATGGATCTAAGCAACAAAAATTAACTCATGAATTGAAGCAAAAACGTATAAGTACATAGTAGGAGGTTTTGGGAAGCTTGGGTTGGGCCCTAACCCAAGAGCTTTAGCCCTCTGAAAGAGATCAGTGTTGGCTCAAAAACTGTTTCATCCTCATTATCAAAAATAGCAGTTACATTACATAAACTGTTCTCAAAAAGGAACTTGAAAATGAGTTCAACACAATGTTGCACAAAAGTGTGAAAATCTACTAATAATTGGCTAACTACTGAGGCACTAAGCCTTCTTATTTATATAAATGGAGTTCTTCAACAATCCTCCTAAAATCAAGGAACTCGGCTTCCTAGGACTGGAGATAAACAGTAGTCCTTCTTTACTTGCTTGGCTACCCCTTGGAATCATTAATGTGGACCTCTGTGCTCCGAGTTTCTGATGGAGGATTCGAGGAATGAAGTCATAAATGTAGGATACATCCCCCCTACAAATCCTCTTCCCTGTTTTCCACGATTTTTGGCTACCATTTGCTCATAAATCCTTTGACTTTGTCCAAAATTGGCCAAAAAATATGCATAAAACATTCATAAGACTACATGGCAAAGTGACTAACCTTATTCACTCTATTAGCATAAATATATTAAAAAACATGCAATAAACTAATGAGAATGGTGGATTAATTCAAAATAAGAGGTAGAATGAGCCCATATAATTACCCATTTCTGGGGCTCATCAATATGTTGGAGCCCTATTGCTCCTCGTTGCACCATATCTCGAATATAGTGGTACCTGATATTGATATGCTTGGAGTGATCATGAAATATGGGATTTTTTGATAAATGGATCCCGCTTTGGTTGTCACGTAGAATCATGGTGGTATCCAATGTAAATCCAAATAGCTCACTGAAGAGCTTTCGCAACCAGACTGCCTCACAAGAGGCCATGATAGCAACAATATATTTTGCCTTGGTGGTGCTCAAAGCCATCGACTTCTACTTCCTGCTCATCCAGGATATCGAAGCATATCCCAAGGAGAAACAGCACCCGGAAGTGCTCTTATGGTCCACCACACTGCCTTCCCAATCAGCATCAGTATATCTAAGTAGTCTCACATCTCCGGCAGTGTATCTTAACCCATAAGTAAATGTGCCACAAAGATATTTCAATAGATTCTTGGCACCAATCTAATGTATGTGGTGAGGTTCAACCATATGTTGACTTAACGTGTTGACTGCAAAGCATATATTTGGACAGGAGTTCACTAAGAACATCATTGCTGCGATGAGTTGACGATACTCGATGGCATTTCGTAAGACAGGTCCAGCATCACTACCGCTTAACTTTGTGAAGTCAAGCTCCATCGGGGTAGTTACAGGCTTGCAATCCACCATACCTAATCTTTCCAATATCTTCATCACATATTTTCCTTGAGATAGGAGAATTTACCCTAGCTTCTACCAGACTTCAAGTCCTAGGAAATAGTGCATCAGTCCTAGGTCCTTCATTTCAAATTCAGAAGCCAACTCCCTCTTACATTTGTGAATGAGAGGGTTTGCACCTATTAGAAAGAGGTCGTCAACATAGAGCACCAGTATGAGAGGTTTGTCATCTTCAATCTTAAAGTAAAGGTTGTGATCGACTTCACTCCTAGTGAATCCTAGCATCATCAAGTAGCTATCGATCCTCTCATACCATGCTTGTGGTGCTTGCTTCAACCCATAGAGGGCCTTCTTTAACCTGCATACATGAGATTTTCAATCATAAATCTCAAATCCTTCAGGTTGTTCCACGTAGACCTCTTCTTTGATTGAACCATGCAAGAACGCGGTCTTAACATTCATATGATGTAGTTTCCATCCTTGTGAAGCCGCAAGGGCTATGATCGAGTAGATGGTGGTATATCTGGCAACAAGTGAAAATATCTGGTCATAGTCTATACCTTCCTTCTGGGAGAAGCCACAAGCGACAAAACAAGCCTTATACTTTTCCATACTTCCATCAGCTACATGCTTTATCTTGTAAATCCATTTAGAGGTGACAATTGTCTTTTCCAGAGGTCTGGGAACCACTTCCCAAACATCATTCTTCATAATGGAGTCATATTCTTTGGTCATAGCATCCTTCCATACTTGATGCTTGACGGCATCTGAGAATAATGAAGGCTCATTTTGAATGATTATGCTCATGATGGTTAGGTATCCTTGATACCTGTTTGGTTCCTTACTTTCACGAAAGGTTCCTCGAGGTGCAGCGTGTCCTTCAACATCATCAAGTGTTCCCCTAAGCCATGAAGGCCTCTTCCTAGAAGAGGAAGGCTCAGGTGGAGGAGGATCAACAGGATCCATGGGTTCTTCCACATTGGGCATTGTTTCATCATCTTTTTCTTTCAGTTTCCTAGTGTCAGCTTCTTGAGAGCTCCTCACTGTAGGAAGATTGTTCACCTTGCTAAGAGCCATATCTTTGTCAAAGGTGACATCATGACTAATCACGACTTCCCTTTGACTGGCTACATAGATTCTATAGCCCTTAGTATTTTCACTATAGCCCACGAAGATTCCTTCCTTTCTAGATGCACCCAATTTATTCCTTTTCTCTTTCAACACATGAAAATATACAGGACTTCCAAAAATTCTAAAATGTGATACATCAGGTTTCTTGCCGGTGAACATTTCTTCAAGAGTTTTGGAACCAAATGCTTGATGGGGGCATCGGTTTTGTACATATACGGCGGTGTTTGCAGCTTTGGCCCATAGAAACTTCGGAAGTCTTTGATCATGAAGCATAGCACGGATAGCTTCCACAATCATACATTTCTTCCTTTCCACCACACCATTCTGTTCAGGAGTGTATGGTGTGGTAGTCTCCCTCTTAATGCCAACCTCTTTACAAAACTCATGAAACTCATTAGATTCATATTCAATCCCATTATCAGTCCTTAAGATCTTGATCTTCTTTTCGGTTTGATTCTCGATCAAGGCTTGAGATGTGTAGCAAGACAGACATCTAGCAGACTTCCTTTGACCTAATAGAATGAATCAACTCAAAACCCAAGAGTGAAGGCATATTTAATATTATTTTTTCATACACGTACCTTGCCATCGTTGAAAGCCACCTTGTAGCCTTTGTCTTCCATTACTGAAATGGACAGCAGGTTCTTTTGAGATCAGGTACATATAATACATCCTGTAGGTGGATTGTATTACCTTGATTCAATTTAAGAGAGACATTTCCTACACCTTTCATGGGTTATTTCATATTCCAGCCTTTCCTTCGGATTTAGCCTTGGAATTGTTTCTTTTTTTTTGGCATGAGAAGAAAAAAATAGCGGGATGGTCTTTAAGTGTGGGCATTTCCCATTCTTCTATCCTTGCTTCTTCTTGAATCCATCTTTCCATTAATTCCTCAAATCTGGGAATTACATTATTGTTGAGAAGAGTAGTCCTAAATATATGCCATTCAAATGGTGGTCCTCCAAGAGTTGTGAGTGTCATTTCCCTATCACGAATTACTTCCCCAATAGATAGGAGAGCATTATTGATCTCAGTGATTCTTAATAAATATGCTTGCATACTTTCATCTTTCCCCTTCTTACTTTTCCTTCAGCCTATTTCTAAGAAATAGAACTTTATTTGCATCATTAACTTTAAATAAACTCACCAGTCTATCATAGATTTCCTTGGAGGTGTTCAGCTCAGAAACATAGGCCACCAAGCGCTTGTTGATAGAGTCTCAGATGATCTTCTTTGCTTTGACTTCTCTAGATTTCCATTTGTTCCTGGTAGTAGCATATGCATTTGATGGAGGCTCAACAATATTGCCTCTCACATGGTCCAACACTTCCTGATCTTCTAAAGTCAAATCAAGAGACATCTTCCATCCATGATAGTCAGACTTCTCACGGAGCTTGTCTTTGGCGGGGAAGAGTGTTGAGGACCCCATACTTCTTTTTCTTTTTTTTAGATAGCCTTGCCAACCTTCTCTTCAATGATTCCTCTTGCTCTTGCTTGGACTTTGTCTTCACCTCAGCTCTGATACCATGTAAAATTATGGTATGTTCTATGCTTAGAGCAGTTTACTTATCTTTCTTATTATTATCCACAGATTAGTAATCCATGTACATAAGTAAAATGTATATAGAACATTAAATGATCAACAGAAAACAAGCCAAGACAAGAGACACAATGTGGCAACTAACCAAGGACAAACAACAATATGGGGAAAACCCTTTGATCAAATCTTCTTTTATATTCAATAATTCAGCAGAGAGAAATAGTACAAAAATCCGATTTATATCAGCAGCAGCAATCCCTAGATCAACAACATCAGCATCATCGGCATCAGTGGCATCATTATCATCAGCGTCAGTATCATCAGCATCAGCCCTAAACTACAACAATCAATATCTTCCAAACCGAAGGTCAGATCACCTCGATTATTGTGCCAAAAATTGCAGATTTCCAAGGAGAGTCAACTTCACCTACTGAACAGTCAAGAGAAAGAGAATGTTGGTCAACGCTGGTCAAAGTTCCAATCTATAGTTTGTAAACCCTTAGAGAATTGCATCCTTCCTTCCCACGTGTGAGAGAGAGACCTGTCTGCGCAAGAGAGAGAGGGAGAGAGACTCTTTTCTGCGCAGAAGAGAGAGAGAGATGGATGAGAAGTGTGTGTCCAAATGAGGAGGAGACATATTGTATTTATATGCAAACGTTGATGATGAATAGATGTGTCAGTTGGGCTTCTGAGCCTACATAAGTTGTTGGCTGACCTTGACAATTTGTCCATAATCAAAATAAATTCATATCTCCATAAATACTTATCGGAATAGGACGATCTTTAGATCAATCCTACACCTCTCGATGAGAGGAATCTAGATAAAATATTATCAGCCATGAATAAGGTGATCCTCATGGAGTTTGGCCCTAGTTGCCAATTTTAACAATTTTCAATGTTTGTATGAAACATCGATGGGTTTTATGTGTGAAGTCATATTTTATGACTTAAAATTAACATTTAGTATTATAGTTTGATTTGGGACAATTTAACTATATCTTCAATCATTTCTTAAAATTTATATGATTTAATTGAAAACTTACATATATATAAATATATGGTGTACTTATGAATATATATACAAATTAATTGTAAAAGAGAAAAAAAAAAATCACCTATTTTGGGTAACTTAAGTTATAGACCTAGTTGGCACTTGAGGGATCTTACATATGGCTTACATCAAACATAAACTACTTAATAGATCAAGGAGTATTAAGCTAAAAGCATAAACATTTACACAATTATGGAAAGTGAACATCAGATGTATATATTAGTGAGCTAAAAAGGGAAGAATACCACCTATGCCTTGATGTTAGAGACCTTATTTTGGTGGATGTCCAAGTCCAAGCAAATTCTCTTCAAGCACTCCTTCTCCATGTTAGAATGGGCAGCATTTGGGCATAATCTTAGTATAGGAATGTAGGCAATGAATGACCAACCATTTGGGGATAGAAGGGAATTGATTTATAAGAAGGGAGAGGGAATTAGGGATAGAAAAAAGATGGAGGAAGGTCTACATCTCAAGGGGAAATACTAAAATGATAAGATCAAGAGGTCCAAATGGGAGAGCTAGACTATATCAACAACAACCAATATCTAGCTAGTTGTTCTCGATGTTTCTAGTGCACAAAGCTTCTCCTCTAGTTTGGGAAAACCTGCTAAAAGAGGTTCAGCGTGGGTTATCAAAACCCGCGTTGGAAGTGCTACGGTAAAGAAAAGAAACATGCCATTAGCATGGGTAAGCAGTGGAGCAAAACGCGCTAGCCCTAAAAATTAGGGTTTTAGTTAACCATCTTCAGAATTGACGTAGGGGATTTTTCCGTTAGTCCTTCATGGAGGTTTTGGTCTATATATCATGATGGATATGTTGCACAGTTGTCAATGTTTTTGCACTTTGGGATATGGAACAGGAAGTGAACAAGAGGTGTGACAAAATACTATGTGACAAATTCATGTTGGAGACTCTCCACCAACCACTACTAGTCATGTTGGGGGAATGGATGTTGATCAAAAACCCAAGCGTAGAAGATTTAAACTTAAGTTCCCTTGTAAGATATCTAAGGATGACCATATTACTCATTTGTGCTATGTTTTTCGGTGGTACAAACGTTATTGTCTAATTATGAAGGTTCTTCTACTTCTGAATCTATTTTGGTTTCTCAACAATCTAGTCAGTCATTGGTTAATAAAGTAGTCGAGCAAGTGTAATATTTTATCGATTCCACACCTATTTTGGGAGGTGAAGTGCCTAACAACAGAGTATTCTTGATTTCTAGTTTAAAATCTTCTAGTCTAGGGGGCATGTCGATCTCTTCAAGTGTACCCCCTCCAAGTTCTAGGAGTGTCTCCTTTGATTGGGATAATCTTCTTGAGCCTCATCTTCCTTCTGTTGCGTCTTTCTAAAAAAGGGTTAGGGTTAATTTCACAAATATCTATCGATGTATGGTGGATGAAGGATCCTCTACAAGTATTATATCATCCCTGTTGACACCTAATCTTCTGGAATGTGAACAGTCATCAAGAGATAACTGATCAGTACATCCATATGTATATAACAAATAGCTACCTAATGGAATAAACAAATCAGTTTTTCTGGTGTTACTCCTGGCCTAACATGGTATGAGAGCACAGGTCCCAGGTTCTTTTTTTAGCCTTACCTTGTAACTCCTCTGTCCCATAATCTGCTGCCTCTGCCTGAACGCATTAGTCTGGTTAACGCCTGAAGGAGAACGCTGGTATGTAATGTATTGCCCACCATATGAATTCTTTCAGTTTCAAAGCTCAAGTCTCTTAATATTGGATGCCCATGACCAGAAATTGGCTGCGCTAAAACAAGGAACTGGGCAGGCATTAAATTCCCATCTTCATGCTCATGCTATTATTTTTCTGGTCCGTTTCCTGACTCCCAACTTTGGCCTTCTTGAGAAATCAGAGCTACCCAATCTCTTTTAATTGTCGCCTTGCCCTTTCTACAAGAGAGGAAAAGAAAGGTCTAGTTCGCCTGCCACAGTTTTCTTCTTGAAGGTGAAGAGAATGTCAGGAAGACCTGCAATGGAGCTGTTGCGCTCCCATTTATCAAGAGTCAGGATTCCAGAGCCGTGGTATGAGAGCTGAGAAGCGGTAATGTCCTTCTTTACTCGTATTTCCGACAATTTCTCTAAGTACGACCGAGCATCTGGAATTCCTTCTGTACAATCACGAATTGTATTGCTGATGTGTTGTGATTCTGAATATAAACCAGCCTTTTCTCTCACAGTCTTCATGACCTGTGCATAGTGAGACAGTGCTTTTGGTATCAGTTGTGCATTTGAATGAAATCTTTTTTTTTTTTGAAGCGGTGATTGTGCTGCCCCATGTGCATGATTCACCCCGGGATGTTACGGTAATGTCCTTCTTTACCAATAAACAGTAGTGCATATACAAATAGGACTTGTAGCAGTTGTGGCGTAATTAACTGGGAGATACATTTATCTCTGAGTTGTATGAGTTTAATATGAATGCTCACCAGGTCATCCATACCAAAGTAATATGATCCATAGATATTCTCTAGGTAACATGATTGATCCATGATGGAAGAAGTGTTCACGTTTCTTTTGTTGAATGATTGACTTTAGTGCTCGGTGGTATTATTTATCACATAATTATTAAAGAATAATATTGTTATATGGTTGGGTCAGTATTTTTTTAGTGCAGCAAATGTGATGAAATAATTCTTGCACTGGTCAATATACAGAGGTGTGAATTTATTGTATGGTGAATGATGTCAAATACATTTTCAAATGCTACTGTGAGCGTGGAATGAAATTTTATTTATGTTATATGCTTGAGAAGTGGAAGGTAAAACATATATATTATTTCTCTATCACCAGAAGTAATTTTTTTACAGAATGCATTCAATCATTTCTATGGTAGGAATAGTTCTCACTGGCAAGGAGAACTATCCTGATTGGTCCCGGATGATACAACACACCCTCATCTTCAATGAG
>APFE031238693.1:0-14517 GCA_000404065.3 Pinus taeda
ATGGGTACATCAATATAATAAGTGGGTTGTACTAATAACAATAAGGGGTTACACTAGTAGTATAGGGGCCTAACATCCAAATTATTCAATTAGATAGAATAAAGGTTAAAGTATTGGGAGAATTAAACTTTGTTTTAATAAGTTTATCTTCAAATTCAAAGGTATGTCAAATTATTGATATTTTGGTTGCTCATATTCCAGAATTTTAAGGTCTTATTTTAAGCAAAGAATGGTCTAAGAAATTGCATGGTTATTTGGCCATAGGTTGGTTTTCAAAAACAACATCCTTAGGAATTATTCTTCTGAATATTATTTTGGAAGTTTTGCAGTCCATATATCTCATTTATTATTTAATTATGTTTCATCTCAAGTTGAAAATTATTCGCAAACAGATTTTACTAAATGTATAAATATTGCAGATACACCTGTAATTAAGAATGATTCTTTATTCTAGACACTTTATCTTCATGGTTCTAAATCTAATGATGGTGCAAGATACATATTGATAAGCCCTAATGATGCAAAAAATATGCTAGCATGTAGATTAGAATTTGAATGTACTAATAACATATATTGAATATGAAGCATTAGTACAAGGATTTTATAAAGCTATAAGTCTTGATGTTGAATACCTTCGAGTGTTTGGTGATTCATAAATTGTTATAAATCAAATAAGAAACAATATTCATTGTGTTCCTAATCATCTCAAACATTATCAACCCTTGATTCAAAACCTTACTTCACATTTCATTGCATTTAATATTTCTCCAATTCTTAGACTACAATATGCCAGTGTTAATATTTTGGCCAATGTTGCATCTAAACTAATCCCACCTGAATATTTTAGTCCTAATAGGTTTTATATAGAGCTAGTTTTTCGCCCTTCCATTCCTGACAACATAACTAATTGGCGAGTGTTTAATGGTGATGAAGATATCCTAGATTTTTTGACATCTGAATAATCTTATTTTGACCAAGTAATAGATGAAGATGAGAATGATAAACAATTAAATAAATCGAATGAACAAAATGATTTTCCAAAACATGTAGTTAAACTTGAGGATCTTTATGATTTAAAAGACAAGTTTAAAAATGACAACAACTACAAACTTCAAAGTTCAAATTTGAGATTTGAAATGGTTAACCTTGGATCTGATATCAAACCTCAAAATATTAACTTATGTCTTGGGATCTCATCAGAAGAAAGAAATGCATTTATTCATCTGTTAAAGAAATATAAGAATATTTTTTCTTTGAATTATGAAGATCTCAAAACTTATGATACTTCTATCATCCAACACATTATCCCAATGACATTGAATGTGAAACCCATTCAGCAAAACTCAGAAAGATTCATCCACATTTTGAAAGTCAGATCAAAAGTGAGTTAAAGAAGCTTCTAAAGGCCAAAATTATATTTCTGATAAGGCATTCCAAATGGGTTTCTAACATTGTACCAGTTAGGAAAAAGAATGGTGATATTCGCATTTGCATTGATTTTAGGAATTTAAATAAGGCATGTGAAAAGGATAATTTTCCCCTCCCACCAATGAAACAAGTCCTACAATCAGTTACTGGTTCTAAACTAATGTCTTTTATAGATGGATTTTGAGGTTATAATCAAATCCTTGTTCATCCAGAGGATAGATTAAATACCACGTTCAGAACAATATGGGGAACATACACATATCAAAAAATGCCTTTCGGATTCATGAACGTAGGAGCCACATTCCAAAGAGAAATGGGCATCGCGTTCAGGGGTTTGATCAATAAAATTGTTGTGGATATTCCCATATATTCCAAGAATATAAGTAATCATCCCCATGACTTAAAACATATCTTTGAAGGAGGCAAAAGGTATGGAATTTCTCGAAACCCCAAGAAGTCATTTTTTGCTCTTAGTGAAGGAAAAATCCTTGGCTTTATTGTATCCAAATATGGAATTTGTATTGATCCAGAAAGAATTGAGGAAATTTTTGAAATTCATTTGCCACATACCAAACAATCAATGCAATCTTCTCTTGGCCAAATCAATTTTTTCAAGCGATTTGTCCCTGAGTTCTCTCAAATCGTCCTACCATTACAAACCATGATCTAGAAAAATTCACTTTTTAAATGGGGACACAATGAAAGAGAGTCATTTAAATCAATCAAGGAAGTTGTTATTGATGAACCTCTCGATCAACTCCTCATATTTCTAATCAATTCATTTTATATACTTTTGCCTCTGAACTATCATATGCAGCAATCTTAACACAACCAAATGAAAATAAAATTGAAGCTCCTATTTCTTTCTTCACTCCAAATTTTCAAGGAGCTATATTATATTATTTTGGAGTAGAAAAACAAGTCTTTGTTGTTTACAAAGCAATCAAGTATTTCAGACCTTTTCTCTTGAAAACTCATACTAAAGTCATTGTCCCTTTCTCGACGGTTAGGCAATTACTTATTAAAAAACAATAGGACAGAAAAGGGCTAATTGGGTTAGTGCCTTGCAAGAATATGACCTAGAAATAAAACCTGCCAAAATTGTGAAAGGTCAAAGTTTTTGCAAATTGATTATTGGAATGAATGATGCATCAGTTGATAAAGGTACTGGTAATAATGTTCAAATCATAGAGGTACTTCTTGTTGATACCGAACCTCAATATGTTGACTTAATCTTTTATTTGAAAAAGGGTTATGCTCCATCTGAACTCGATTATAAAAGAAAAAGAGCCTTGAGATTAAAAGCTAATCAATATCAACTCATCAAAGATGTTTTGTTTAGAAAGAATTACAATTATGTTTTATTAAGATGTTTGGAAAAAGCTGAAGCATAAAAAGTTTTACTGGAACTTCATGATGGACCAGTTGGTGGCCACTACAGTGGAGATACAACTGATCACAAGATCCTACATGTTGGATATTACTGGCCAACTATGTTTAAAGACACTCAAATTTATGTGAGGAAACAAATTTTTTTTCAAATTGCTTCAAGAAGACAGAAGAAACCATCCATGCCTTTACAACCAGTTAACATTGAGAAGCCTTTTGAGCAATGGGGATTGGACATAATAGGTGAGATCGCTCCTCATTCTTCCAAACAACATAAATACATTTTGACTGCAATATATTAATTTATGAAATGGGTAGAGGAAATACCTCTGAAGCTAGCCAATTCTAAGAGTGTTACTGAATTCATTGATCAATTTATCATTACCAGGTTTGGTAGACCTCATGCTCTTATTTTTTACAATGATTCTTATTTTTATGGAAATACAATGACTGAATTCTCTTTGAAAAGAGGATTTAAACTTAATTATTTTGAAAATTACTACCCTCACGGAAATGGTCTAGCAGAATCCACTAATAAAAACCTTATAAGAATTATCAAATGAACCATTGACCAAAATCAAAAGAACTAGCATAAGAATTTAATATTTACTTTGTGCACTAATATAACAACTCAGAATACCTCTAAAGGTACTTCTCCTTTTCATTTAGTATATGAGAAAAAAGCTATCTTACTTCCTAATCTAGTACTTCCCTCATTAGCCCTAGTACAATTCATTGAAGAAAAGCCTTCTTCTGCTCTGCAATTAAGGATTTCCCAAATCCTTAAATTGGAAAAAGAAAGAAATAAAGATAAACAAGTCCATGCTCACCATCAACAATTAGTCGAAGCTTCATTTGATATAAATTTAGTCAAAGATAAAAAATTTCAAATTGGACACTTAGTTCTGAAATGGAATAAAGCTCATGAGGATAAGGGAAAGCACACTAAATTTCAAAAAATATGGCTTGGTCCATTTCATATTTTTGAGAAGGTAGGTCCATCAACTTTTATCTTGCAAGATTTACAAGGGAAGAAAGATAATCTTCCCATTAATGGACTTATTCTCAAAAAATATTTTTCTTAAAAGAACATTTGTTCTCTTGTAAAATATGTAAATAATCATATATACAAAGCAGTGTTTTTTAGTTTTAAATAATGCTAAGTAGTACACTTTTGAGTTTACATTGGAAGTTTCTCTTCATTATTAAGGTGTTCACTTATTTAAGAAATAATTTAGAGAGAAAAAATATAAATTGAAATCTAGTATTGTATCTATTTCAAATATTTCAAATGTTATATCCATTTAATTGTGAAATATCTTGGCTTCAAACCTTTAAAAAATCTAATTGTCTGTAAATCAGTTTTGAAAAGTTAATTTTAACAAAGTAGAAATTATATTGAAGCTATAACATATTTTACATTAAATGTTAATCCAAAGCTCTCAAGGAGTAAATGAGACCTCCCCATCCATTAATTTTAAATTTCTTAGAGTGTAATTCAAAAATATAAAAAACTTAAAAGATAAGAGGTCTCATCACAAGCCTACGTACCATGATCATGGCAAACTAATGACATTGACATTATCACTATCAGTCACCAAACCAAGATGATGGCTTGTAGTTACAAAACTATAAGACGAGAGGTCTCATTACGAGCCGTCTTGTTCAATTTTATTACAACTTGTGAATGGCGTTATCATCAGCTAGCCACCAAACCATGATAATGGCTTTTAGGTAAAAATTTCAAAAAAGAAATAAAAAAAAGGAAAAAGAAATTCATTACCTCTAAGAATGTCGTTATAAAGTGGATGGGAAACTGGTTCATTTTTGGTTAAATCGTAACCATGTTGATGCTATAGACACCTCCTCGTAGCAATGGCTATACTAATAAATAATAAGTTTATTCAATACACTAAGCTTCACTTTTTTTCAACCAATTAGTGACTATTTTACACAATCAAGATTTTGATCTATAAAAAGCTCTCAGAAGCTTTACAATAAAATGAGTTCTTTCAATACAGAGTTATATTTATCAATCTAAGTTTCAATCATTTTTAACTTCTTAAGATTTCTTGATAAGATCAAGATCTTATTTATTATTACAGAGATAAATTGTTGCATCCAGTGTGTCGTCAATTGTTGTAGTACTCAACAACCCCCCATTATAATTAGACTTAGAATAATTAAATAATGGGGACCCTTTAAATTTTTAGAAGAGGGTCCTTTTTGTTTTAATCAAATAAGATAATTTTCATATTTATTCCTTTAAAACTTAATAAATAAAATAAAATTCTTTCAAAAAAGACATGTATAGGAAAGCTTAGCCTTTTCTTTAGACATAAAAGCCCTTTTATAGTTTCTTAGGAAATAATATTTCATGAAGACATAACGAATATAATTCATGTTTAAAACTCTGATTAGCAAAACTGGATAACCATATTTCCGATATAAAGCATTTGAATAGCATTTCAAAGTTCCCAAAGGGTTTTCAATGAAATAAATGGAAATATTATAAAAAAGATGGTCCCACTAAACCACACGTGAGGTGCTATTGGCTTATCGACGTTGATGATTTCAAAGCGTACCATAACAAAATGTTGATCTTCGATATTCCATTTAGTCAAGTCCCAACTCCCTGATATCACCCATCCCGCATTTTAATTTGTGATTAATCACATAACTTGTGATATCGGAGTTCACATATCGCAAAGTTCTATCTGTATCACCCAATAACAAAACACCGATAGAATTTTTCTGATAGAGATCCGTCGATACAATGACATGTATCAAAGGCCATGTGAACAAAAGTTTGATAATTAATGGCCACTATGTGTGATTTATCGGTTCGAGGTCCTAAACAATTTGTTATGATTTTGATGTAATTCCAAAGGAATTTTTCATTAAATATCGCATTGAATTGAAAATACTGTTTACATTTACAAATTCTTGTCGGTCATCCTCGTTTTTCTTCTTAATAGGTATATCTCGACAAACAACAGTTGAAAGAGCTACCAAGGATTATCAAAGCAAAGAAGAATTTTGTAGTTCAACCACAGACAGTTTCGCCTCCTGAAGAAATTGCTTAAATGTCACCGTTATTCATGGACACTGCATGCACACCAGTCGCAGGGTCCTCCTCTTGGGAAGTCATATATAAACTATTCGAAGATGAAAATCCAAGGGTAATTGAGAAGGAAAGTGCTACTGCAGATACTACAACTCTAGTTGTTGAGTCTACATGGAATGATGTGGCCAATTCCTTTTTACATAGAATTGCAGCTCGTCCCAAAATCTGGCCCTACATGGATATGGTAAGATGGGTCATCGACCATTTGGATATCACAGACAGAGTTTTCATGACTCCAAAGAAGACAATCGTCGGGTCATTCAAGGCCAAAGATTTGAGGAAAATGTACCACTTTCTGCTGCCATAGAAAAAGTATGACACTCAATTTGTCTAGAAGTTTATGAATGAGAAACCAAACCCAACAAAGCCTATCAGAGAGTGGAGAAGGGACCCAAACAAGCACAAATGTGAGGATAAGGTTATGTATTCATTAGCTTCTCTTGTTGGAAATTTCTCTCATGTTGTTATTATGATGTGTCGTTTATACGGTTACACTAATACACAAAGGTTCTTAGAAGAATGGCTATCGTTAATCGAATATGCTTCAGACGGTTATATTATGCATTGGGAAAATATATTGTCTAATAATTTAACTACTTGAATTCTAAACTACATACAAAAGTGCAATATCAATGATAGATCCCTTCCCTCTTTCTTTATGTGCTCTTATGTCGATGGATGTTATTTGTTTTTCATATGATTTTCCATCCATGGGATGGAAATGGATAATTCAGGACCCTACTCCTGTTCATATTTTCCATGATATCTTGTGGGAATCCAAGTATCATTCTCAATTTTATAAAATTTGTCATGAAATCATCCTCGTTATTCACCAAGAGGTTTTCGGCAACAAAGCACCCAAACTCTCTACAGAAGCTAATAATGACTTAATTTCATTAGGAAGGTGGTTCAGGGAGGATTCATTCACTTCTATTCGGGTTTTTGGCAATCTTTCCAATCCTCACATTTTACGTCATTTTGTCCCTAATAAACTATTAGCTAGGCAAATTACAAAACAAATAATATGATCCTAATGGGGTAGCAAAAGATGTCATAGTATAGGCTAGAATTGGACAGTTCGCAAGTGAGCCTAATAAATTTGATGACTTGTTTGAAATGGTTCCAGAGTACTCCATGGTTGAGAAGCTAGCAATAGGTCGACTAACTCCTGAAGAATTGATTGAGTTCAATCAATACCGTAGTCAAAGAATAGCCCATTTTCCAAAAGATTTGTTGAGACATTCTCAACAAGATACTGAAGTTCCAAAGACATCAACCTCCTCATCAAAAGAACCATTTTTTTCTCAAGTCTCAGAGATAGTTACTTCTGTTGTCGAGCAAAGAAAGAAAATTTAGGGAGAAATATGTTTGATGAAGTTTGGGAGGAATTTAGTCGTGTCTTATGAGCCAAGGAAAGTCAGGAGTTAAACACTATAGTCAACAAAGAACCAATGCAGATTCCAGAAACTGAAGGGACAACCTCGTTCACTGCTGAGGCTCCCGAGAAAACTACTGATGCTAAAGATATGGAAATTATCCCAGCATTTCATACAACATTGATAGTTTTGAAAAGTACAAAAATCCCTCCATTAGATGTGTTCTACAGTCCTAAACACAATGCTGTTATGAGAAGACAAAGAAAGAAGAGAAAACTAGAATAGGCACATGCATTAGTATCTAATGAGAGTCCTTTTCAGGTTCTCTGGAAAGGAACCCAATCAACCCCTGATGAAGGATGTAACAAACTCTCACAGTTTGCAGGGGCTTATGCTAGTAAAAATATTGATAAATCAAAATAAGTTCAACTTCTTATAAAGGAGAAGGACCAAAAGATTGTTTAATTAAAACAAAGTCTCCAAAGTGAAAGGCAGGTGATAGAACAACATTGGCAAGAAAAGCTTGCTGAATTACATAAGATTTTCAATGATTTGAAACTACAATATGAATATGATATCAAAGATAAAGATGCACAGATACAATAGTGGAAACAAATGATTAATTAGTTGAAATAAAATCCATAAATTAAGGAAGTTAAAAAGGAAGCAGGAGAACTAGATACACTCCTCGCTAAACAACAACTTATCTTTTGTCATAAATTAACTTCAATTCATGATTTGTGTAAGTCCAGTGATTCCTTGGTTAACCATTTTTCCGAACTGAGGACATTTTATGAAGAATTCAATGATAATATTTCTGAGCATATAGATTGGCAGGATAGTGCTGAAGGAAGATTAGTCGATCATCCCTGAATTGAAGAATCTCATAAAGATATTGCTTTTGGTGAATGGGACATAAAGATGAATCAAGCATAAATGGATATCATCAGAGCTATAAATATTGCTTATAATCTCATTGAATATATCATTGATAGCCTATTGGAAGCCAATATAATATAGGAATGCCCACGAGACACTTTACTGGATGTCAAATCTCTGAAGAAGTCATGGTAGGAAACATCAAAGAAAAAGGTTGAAGATATCAAAAGTAAACCTCGAAAGCTATTGGAATTTCTTGGTAAAGCCACATAGTCAATGGCTTATGCTGAGGTGTATTTCAAATGCCACAACTCATCTTATACCAATAATCAACGATGCAATCTTTGCGGGGCAGATGTGCATGCAGTCGATTCATCCCCCCCAATTAAAGCCAATGAAGGACATATGTGGGCTCAGAGAGAGAATGGAAAAGCAGCCCGCAACACATTCATGAACTTATTGTTACAACAAATTTTTACCTTTATTTTTACTTTATCCTAGCTTAGTTTGTTTGAACTATTTTAAGATCTTTATTTTTATTTTTTACTATTTTTGTAATCTTAATAGACTATAAAACTCCTCTCATTTCTTTAGAGAAGGGGTTTTGAATTTTGATAGATAGCTTTGAAGTTGCAATACTGTTATTCCAAAGTTATCTAATAGAAGAGTTGAACCAGAAGCTATCCTTTTCATTAACATATTCTTGATATATCGAGTACTATTATCTTTATATTACTGCTATGTTTCATTGAGAGAGATAGTAAAATTTCTCTAAGTTATTTCATTATATGTATGCTTTACAAGCAATCATACATTGTCACTATTGATGTGTAGGATTGTACTATTTTTATCATATATGAAATAACAAGATCTTATATGTGATCATATTTAATCAACTAAATTAAATAACTATTTAATCAATTTAGTTTATCTTATTCACTTTCTCTTCATAAAGTGTTTAATGATCTATATTGATCATAATTTGTGATTTTTTTTTATGAATCACATGTAAAGAAATATTATCCCGAGAGATACAACGAATAAGCTTATTTATTAATACCATATTTAGCTTTAAATTATTCCATTATTCTTATTATATTTCCTTCATTCATTTATATTTCTTTCAAGGGAAATTGGTCCCATTATCCCTAGTCGGAGCCACCAATTCCAATGGAAACGAAGTTGTCTTAAGTTCCCGACTGGGTAGTATTCCCCGATGTTGAGGAAAATATTTTCCAACCTTCAATGGGTTCTTAGACCCAAGGAAATGTTAGTGCTCACTTCAAAATTGCTTTACAAAATCAAACATGGAGTTTATGGGAGTGCTGAAAAGTTCAAGGAAAGGTTCGTTTCTTGAGGCTTCTCTCAAAAGGAAGGAATGGACTATGATGAGATATTTGCATCGGTTTCCTCATACACCACTATCTGATCCATCATTAATCTTGTTGCCTCTAAAGGATGGAGCCTACACCAAATGGATGTCAAAAATGGTTTCTTGCATGGCTCACTTAAGGAGGAAGTCTATGTAAAACAACCTAAGGGGCTTGAAGTTCAAGATCAAAAGACACATGTATGTAGGCTGAAGAAATCCCTCTAGGGGTTGAAGCAAGCTCTTAGGGCTTAGCATGAGAGGATTTAAAGCTATCTTATGAAGTTGGGTTTTACAAGGAGTGAAGCTAACCCGAACCTATACTTCAAGGTTAAAAAAGACATGCCTCTCGTTTTGGTCCTTTATGTTTATGACCTTTTTCTAACAAGTGTATACCCTCTCATTTATCAATGCAAGTGGGAGTTGGCTTCCAAATTCGAGATGAAGGACCTAGGTTTGATGCACTAATTCCTAGGCTTAGATGTCTGGAAAAATCTAGGTGAGATTTTCCTTTCTCAAGGAAAATACATTGTGAAGCTACTCGAGAGATGTAGGATGGTGGAATTCAAGTCTGTGACTACTTCGATGTAACTCAACTTCAAGAAGCTATGTGGAAGTGTTGTTGGGCTTGAATTAGAAAATCATTCCTAGTATCGAAAACTTGTGGGGGCCCTGATGTTCCTGGTAAACTCCTGACCAAACATATCCTTCATTGTGAATACATTGAGTCAATTTATGGTCGAGCCTCATTACATACATTGGATTTCTATCAAGAATCTCTTGAGATATCTTTGTGGCACAATCAACTATGGTTTGAGATACACTACCGGGAATTTGAGGTTGCATGGATATATAGATGTTGACTGGGTTGGCAGTGTGGTGGATTGTAAGAGAATGCCTAGATTTTGCTTTTAATTGGGGTATGCTTCAATTTCTTGGATGAGAAGGAAGCAGAAATCGGTTTCACTAAGAACTGTCGAGGCCGAATACATTGTTGCTAGTATGGCCTATTGTGAAGTTGTTTGGTTAAGGAAGCTCTTTAGAGAGATATTTGAGCACATGATAGATACCATCATGACCTTCTGCAATAACCAAAGTGGGATTTTCCTTTCAAAGAATCTTGTGTTCCACAATCGCTCCAAGTACATTTATATCAGGTACCACTTTATCCAGGATATGGTACAATGGAGAGCAATAAGGCTCCAACACATAAAGACTCATGAGCAGGTAGCAAATATCTTGATGAATCCCTTAGAGAAGGTCAAATTATTAGCCTTCCGTGAGAGATTTGGTGTCATGGAAAGACCCTCGTATGAGGGTCCCGCATGAGTTGAACATTGAGCTTTGGGAGATCTTGGGGGCTTGGGGTACTTCTTGGAGCTATGACCAACCATAGGGTGAGTGGTCAAACTTCCCCTAGTGGTGTGCTATGTACAAGGTGAGTGGTTCACCTTCCCCTGTGATACCCCATGATGGTTGACATGTGTGTAGGGTGAGTGTTTCACCTTCCCCTACGATTGAGGACACATGTATGTAGGTTGAGTGGTTCACCTTCCCCTGCGATTAACATATGCATATGATGAGTTGTTCACCTTCTCCTATGGCATATGAGCAAGATGAGTGATTCACATTCTCATGTTGATGCCCTAGCATACATCCTACCCATGTAGTTTGGGACTTATGGGAAGTACCTTTGATTTAGCCAATGAGTTGGGAAATGTGCATAGGTACGATAACACTGTCAATGGCCGAATTGTGTATTATCATACTCCCTATTTCTAGGATGCATGGTGTTCAACAATTAGATCTAGGATCAACTGAGGACTTAACTTTTTCAATGGAGAGTGTTAAGGTCTTGTGACTCACTTAATCAATTCTTCTTCATTATTACTTCATGGTTCAATAGAGCAGGGAAGAGATGAGATGAAAAAGATGGTACATGACAACAAGATGGCATGATGGTGAGAGAGTATTAAAATTGAGGGGAGAGTGTTAAAATTGGAAACTAGGGCCAAATTCCACCTTGGGACATCTCGTTTGATAGAGATGATGATTGCATTGGATTCCTTTTTTCGAGAGGTCCAATATTGATATAAATATCATCTCATTCGAACAAGTAGAACTGTGATTTTGAATGCATTCCATCACATGTACAAATTTTTCAGGCCGACTTCATCATTATGTAGGCTAAAGAATCCCAATGGATGTGTCTCTTCACCCACGATGAAGTGTATAAATAAAAGAGATCTCACACCTCATTTGGACATCCATCACTCACACACTCTTCTCTCTCTCTTCATCAGATTGGTTTGTATAGCTCTTGGGAAGCCTCTTTCTCTCTCACATGTGCGACTAGCAGGACCAATTTTATGGGCAGAATTACAAGCTGAATTTTAGACTTCAGCAATAGGTTTGACCAGCATTGACCAAGGTGCATTTGATTGAGTTTGACTTCGATTTTTGGTTCAAAGATTCAATTTTCTCAGGACGCATTGCTAGGCACAAAAATCAATGAATTATGGGATGATTGACCTGCATTGACTTCAGGTTTGACTGTTGGTTGACCACAGAAAATTAAAACAATCTTCTCTCTCCTTTGACCAAGTTTGACCGAGTTTTTTTGGGCTGAATTTATCCTCCTAGTCAAGCCAATTTTTTGATCAAGGAAGACCGAGCTGCTTCAAGGGAGATTTGACAGATGTTTTGACCTATGTTGACTTTCTGGTTAGGGCTGAAGTTTAAATGCAGTTGACTTAGAATTTGATAGAGTTGATTTGACTTTGTATTGGGCTAGTCTATTTAGCTTTTTTACTCTCTCTCTCTCTCTCTATCTATCTATTGAATTATTGAATAATAATAAGAATATTTGATCAAAGGGTTTTCCCCACATTGGGGTTTTTCCTTGGTGTCCACCAAATTTGGTGTTCTCTTGTCTTGTCTTGTCTTATGCAATTTATTTATGTTCTATGTGAATTTACTATCAATGTGATTAATGGTTAATGTGATTTCTACTGGAAATAATTGGAAATTGTTATTTTGTTGCTAAAGGAACATTGAAGTAAATTGCGCTAAGCAAAGAACATACCCCTTTTATCTAAAATTAACGCTATGGCATGGGTTCTTTCGACATTATAGTCTACCCAATATGTACAATTTTGGTTGGTTTTGTTTTTGTGGGAATTATAAGCCTGTCTTGGTTCCACTGCCAATTAGTTTTTCAGTTGTATGCCACTCTATGGATAGAGCATAGATTCCTATCTTTGACCCTTCCATCCTCTCCTTTTGGTAAAATTTCACAGACCTATGGCTAGAACGTATGTGATATCTTGATTCAGTGATAATGAAAAGAACAATTTATGAAAAAATGTGATGATATCTGTTGTTAAAGCCAAAATTTCATTTAAGAGTCAATTTTAACCCCAAAAATAAATGGTGCTACTAGTAGCATCACTTTTCTATTCTATGGTTTTCGTCGATGTCATTGTTTCACTATGATTTCAAGCAAGTCTAAATTTTAACCAGCCACACAAGTAGCACCACTTTTTTATTCAAGGGTTGATTTTGATGGTTTTTAAGCCAAAATATGGGTTTTTATTTGCTAGAGTTCTCACTTTGAGGTCATAGTTCATGTCAAGTTGATAACTATGTTTTATTTTATATTCAAACTTGTTTCCACCTATACTACACTTGATATGTCACTTTGTACCATAGGTTAGTCGCCTTTTGTATTTGATTCACATTCATCTTAATATTTAATTTGTATTTGGTCTTGTTGCCCTGTATTTACAAACACCCCATGAGATACATTGGAAAGTAGCAAAAAGAAGACTTCGATATATCAATGGTACAATTGATTTTGGGATACATTCTAGTTTAGGGAAAACTCCTGTGTTGTTGGTTTCATTGATTATAATTGGATTCATGAGCCTAATGATCTAAATTCTAGTATATTTTAGGATTTTAGTCTTTCTTCTAGACTTGTGACTTTGGCTTTTAAGAATAAACAAGCTCTTGGTCTTTTTTTAGCATAAGAAAATTATCGAGTACTAGTCAATGCAAGTCAAGAGTCCATGTTTCTTCCACATATTCTTTTGGAGTTTTTAATCTAATAGGAGCATCTAACCACACTTTGGTATGCCAATCAATGTGCCATAATGTTCACTAAAGATCGAATTCAAAACTAGGGTGACAAACAATTTGAGATATGCATGCACTTCATTAGAAATATTCTTCAAGTTCACATTACCAAAGTGATATATTTCCTTATAGATGATCAATTTGCAAACATTTTGACAAATTCTCTGATAAAAATGAAGTTTTCCAAACTTTCATCAATTTTAGGAGTTCAAGAAGTTTTCACTGAGGGGGAATACACTCTAATGCATCCTTCCTTCTCTTATTGTGCCACCTTTGTAACTCCTTCAATCCTATACCAATTTGTTCTTAAGGGGGGGTGTTAAGATATTTAGACAATAAGGAGAGTTATTTAAGATCATCTTCATCTAATGTGTCATTAGGCAAAGTGTGCTTTCTTAAAATTCATTAGTATGCATTTGTAGTTATCTAATTCAATAACCATGATATATTGAAGGCATATAGTGATTTGATGTTTCATATTCTCCTTGATATTAACAACTATATTGATATCTAGATTAACAATATATATTTAAGAGTATGTGTAGGGCGATAACTAGGGTCTCTCACACCACCAATTATTCCACATTATTAAGTCAACCCGGGATCGTTTGGTTCTTTCAAGGAGTAACTCAATCCGAGGCTGTTTTGCCCAAGTAATGCTCGGTAGTATAGTGCTCTAATGAATTGAAAGGAACAGACACTAAACTGAATCAACTCAAGGATAAAATCACACAAATCAATTTGATCAGTCAAGGGTACGGAACCAATAACCCTTCCCTTTAGAAACTGATAAAGAAGGAAACCAAAGCATG
>APFE031238709.1:0-15018 GCA_000404065.3 Pinus taeda
TAAATGGCCACATATTAAGAGCACAATGAAAAATACCATAGGTTTAGTCGCATTCTTTCTCATCCAATCCTCATTCAATTTGAATTTTTCCTTAGCACAGTAAACAGGTGGGTAATGATATTCGTAATACTTGATGTTTGCATTCAAAACACTTGCAATATTTGAGGCAGGGCATAGCTTGCGCATAAAAACAATGACCATCTGAGGAATTGAAGGTAATCCATGCTCGAGGAATGCCTGTAGTTGAAGGAAAGATAATTTGCTTATTTCCCAGATACATATGAGTGGCTTAACTTTTAAAAGGGAAGGTTAGAAACGAGGAAGTGATGAAGGGAAATACTTTACTATACATACATTCATCATGCAGACATTGTAAATATTAATCCAAAATGCCAACTTCTGCTGATGTTACAAGCCTTTCAAATCTACAGTACTTAGCTTGTCAACCAGAACCCTGCAGAGACAAATTACAAATCAACCAAATTTCAATAATATATCATGTCATTTGATAAAGTGCTGGGTGTGAGAAATTTGCAATGGAAGAGAAACTTTAATCTCCTTAGTGAGAAGTTTGCAATGGAAGAGAAACTTACTTTAATCTTCTTAGCAAAGGAGTGGTAATTTGTATTTGACTCAAGTCAATGGAGGTGGTTATGATATCATGAAGGTGTTTGTAGGGACCGATATCTCTCACTTCTGAATCTGCACAAACCCCATATGGATCTCGGAAATCTATTTCTTCAGAAATCTCCATAGAAGTCTTACATCTCACAGTGCCTCTGGAACCATAATTTCTTGAGCTTATACTTGATGAAGTCAATTTTTAGAGAAATGTCTCTACAGTTTTTCCCTTTGTAGCTTATTTGATTAGAACTAGCAGTATATGAAAGTGAAGTGTTGCTTTGAACATTCTAAATGAAAATTTATTCGAAGGGACCCTCCAATGGACAAGGCAAATGTTACCAATGGCTCAGGCCATTCTAAACCATAAACGCTCCTTATTGTTACCTCTTTATCCTTCTTTCCACCTTTAAGATAGGCCTGATACACATACAAATGGCCAAAGTTTGTTAATCTATTACTGAGAAATTATGAATGAAACTTGCATTCATTATTATCCCAAGACCCAAACCATTTCAGCTCAGAAATAAACTTACATCTTTCGAGTGATATGGCAGCCTAAGAATGAAATGTTCGATAGTCAACGGATTCAGTGAGTGCCCACCTACGTTAATCATGCCCTGCATTATTCATTCCCATACAAGGCACATACAAAAATTAAATGGCCGGATATTAAGAGCACAACAAAAAATACCATAGGTTCAGTCGCATTCTTTCTCATCCAATCCTCATTCAATTTGAATTTTTCCATAGCACAGTAAACAGGTGGGTAATGATATTCGTAATACTTGATGTTTGCATTCAAAACACTTGCAATATTTAAGGCAGGGCATAGCTTGTGCATAAAAGCAACGACCATCTGAGGAATTGAAGGTAATCCATGCTCGAGGAATGCATGTAGTTGAAGGAAAGATAATTTGCTTATTTCCCAGATACATATGAGTGGCTTAACTTTTAAAAGGGAAGGTTAGAAACGTGGAAGTGATGAAGGGAAATACTTTACTATACATACATTCATCATGCAGACATTGTAAATATTAATCCAAAATGCCAACTTCTACTGATGTTACAAGCCTTTCAAATCTACAGTACTTAGCTTGTCAACCAGAACCCTACAGAGACAAATTACAAATCAACCAAATTTCAATAATATAGCATGTCATTTGATAAAGTGCTGGGTGTGAGAAATTTGCAATGGAAGAGAAACCTTAATCTTCTTAGTGAGAAATTTGCAATGGAAGAGAAACTTACTTTAATCTTCTTAGCAAAGGAGTGGTAATTTGTATTTGACTCAAGTCAATGGAGGTGGTTATGATATCATGAAGGTGTTTGTAGGGACTGATATCTCTCACTTCTGAATCTGCACAAACCCCATATGGATCTCAGAAATCTATTTCTTCAGAAATCTCCATAGAAGTCGTACATCTCACAGTGCCTCTGGAACCATAATTTCTTGAGCTTATACTTGATGGAGTCAATCATGACACTACTGGTGACATATCCTATTCTGATCCTATGGACTGCTTGGCTAGCCTCAAAAAGATACTCAACAAGCATTTCGCCATCTCTTCAGAAAGCCTATTGGGATCCATGTCTTTCACATCTTGTACAGAAACCAAAATGGGCACATTAGCTAATCCCAAATTACAAGTTACCATGGTATGTTCTGTCTGGCGGAAATTTTCAGAAAAAAAAAAATGAGCGTCCATTCCTGTAAATTCCATTATGGAATGGTAATTGGAAAATTTTGGAAACAAAAAGAGAGAAGAAAATTGAAAGATGAATCAAAATTAAAATCATGGACATATTTTCCATAACCTATATAACAAATGCTATCTGTAGAATGTGTCCATGTTCAATACCTATACTTTTAAAGTATGTATCTGCCTCTTGGAAGCCTTCTTGTCCTTTGGGGACGATTTTGGAGATGCAGTCCCCAGTTTTGACGATCGAGGCAAAGAATGAGGATTTTTAGGGGTTACATGAAGCTGATTCTCTTTTCCATGGCCAGGCTCTGAGGGCCCCAAACTCTTTTGCACCCCCTTCAACAGTTTTGAGGTCTCCTCTGCTACTCCAAATAATGCTTTCCTTCTATGTAAACTTCCAGCTTGGTAAGCTACATCAGGTGAGCATTCATTTATAGGGGGAAGCAAACCTCCCACAACAAACTCTGTTTTGCCTTGTTGACTTTCTTGGACAGAGAAGTGATAATGTGAAGGAGACTTGAGGAACTCTGGCTTCTTTTCTATAAATTGTTCAGAATTTTCAATAGGTTCGATTTGTTTCCTAGATAATGAAATGTAAACAGCCTCTTGATACAAACCTTGCCTTAAATGTACAATCTGTTCCTCAAGGCGAACAACCTCCTCTTCAAGCACAGCTACAGAAATGAAGGCCATGTTCCGCCATGTTGATCCAAATCTCAAAGACACATTTTGTCCCTCTTTGTCTGTCTGGTCCGTGAGTGGAGTGTTTAATACGGTTAAGGCCAATTGCAAGTCTTTGGTAAATCCATAGAAGAAAGCCCTTCACCTATGATTTTGACTTATTTCTTAGAAAATCAGATTGCAATTTCACTTGTTTCTCTTTGCCCCGGGCTACATTCCTAAATTTTTGCGTAGGGAAATTCCTTTAGATTGAGAGCACCACAGATGCATCTACATGTGTCAAAATATATTGTTATTTCGGAAGCCAGAAACCATGTAATTACAGCTCAGTATCACGCTCAATTTCGATTGATTCTAAATCAATACAGATTGATTTGATTTTCCTGTTGCTTTGCGCTGGACCCTGTAAAATATTTTTGCAAAGATTACTCGAATTTAATTTGATTCAGTTTCTGAGTAATTTCAAAAATAGTGAAAATATCTGGTAGTTTAGGGCACAGATAAGTATAAATTATGCAAAAAATACTATGAAGGCCTATCCATTTCATTCCTGCAAAGGGTAAATTAAGTGAGCGAAATATATGGCATTTGCCTTGCTTTAAACACATCTCTTAATGGGTTGTACGTTGTGTAAAAGACGTGTGGATTTTTCCTAGAAGATCACATGTCATGTGTAAACAAATAATTCAAGAAAGGATCAGTATTAGTAATGGTTGGCAAATGTTCCTATTTCAATAATGTTTTGACAGTATTGAATCTGAATAACATGCACTTTTGTTAATGTGGTCTACCTTGGGTGGTTAATACGAGAGGTTGATCTCCTCCACATCTAGGTTGTGCCCTTATTATTGTTTCACCATCAAAAGTTAGCCTTATTAGATTAGAATCTGCATTCACATCACATCTTCTTTGACTAGAATTTTGTGTTGTTGTGAAATTGATGCATTGCAGGTACTCCTATCACAGGAAAAAGAAACCTCCTATTAATATTATGGAGACAGCCTTGACAACGAATGCCATTCTTCTATTGCTGAATGGTTGCACCGAGATTCAACCACTGCTTCAGATAATCGATGTTGGTTCTGTAACCTCATTAAAAACAACATCCTCACACTTCCATATCACTCTATCTGATGGAACACATTAACATAAGACTTTGCTACTAGCCGCATATGGCCCACAGGTTGTATCTGGAGACATCCAAATTGGCTCGATAATTCTACTTAAGAAAGTAGCTTGCACAGTGCTCCAAAACTCCTCGTAAGACCCACCATTTTAAATTATCCTCTTTTAATTTTTCCCTTCTAAATGCTTCTTGCATTTAAAGAAGGAAAATGTAATCTTCATTAATTCATTTCTCATTTGTTTACATAAGGTCCATCCGAGTTGTTGAGCTTGAAGTTGTGCTGCGCTCAGCAGCATTGACGAGGGACGCATCGACGCTACTACATGCACAAGCGGGTACATCCCAGTCTAGCTCCTCATCAGCTGAAGATACCTTGCCCTTTGTAGTTACTCCACCAACTACAGGAATAACTACAACAATTCCATTCACGGCACTTAGCGCTTACCGAAAAATTGGTCAATCCAAGGTAGGGCATCGGCAAAAACATCATTGAAGGCTTACACCAATGTACGAGGTTCAGGAAAAGTTTTTGGTTTTGACCTTATCAATCGTGATAGGGAGGAGATCCACCTTTCTGCATTTTTCGCACTGGCCGAACCTCTTTACAATCTCATTCAAGTTGGGCAGCTATACATTGTTTCAAATGGCACAGTGAAAGAAGCAAATCCAATCTACAACCACCTCAACAACAAATGGGAAATTTACTTGTTTTCTGCTTCCACTATCCATCCATGTCCCATAGATGATCCAACGTTCCCTTACCATAGCTTTCACTTCAAGACTATTGCTGAAGTAAAAAATGCACCTCCAAATATGAATGTGGATGTCATTGGTGTTGTTACCTCCACTTCACCTGCATCAACAATTCGACGGAAAGATGGAAGTGAAACATTAAGGAAAACACTAATATTAAAAGACAAGTTGGATTTTAGCATTGATGTAACATTATGGGGAGACCATTGTGACTATATAGGACAGAACCTTTCTGAATTCTACTCTTTTGACAACCCACCAATCCTTGCAATCAAAGGAGGTCGAGTATCTGCCTTTAATGGCACCACAATAGGGACGATACCAACAAGCACTCTCATAATAAATCCACAAGTTGAAGAAACTCACCAACTACATGCATGGTTCCGTGAAACAGGTTACAACTCCTTTTCTCCATCTTTGAGTAGGAATTATGATGTTGATTCAAAACGTGCCCTACCATGGAAGACACTTTCTGAAATTTCCAGCATGCAACTCTCCGATAAAGTAATCTGGGTTTAAGTTCGAGCAACAATTACTGCTCTTGATATGGACGACTTCTACTTTCTAGCATGTCCATTAGATTTCAATGGAAAACAATGCATGAAGAAGGTTGTGGAGCATTCTAACAATCTTTGGCATTGTACAAAATGTAACGGTTCCTTCCCTGAATGTGACTACCAGTACAAACTTAAGATTGAACTACATGACCACACTGGGACTCTGCAGAATGTCACAGTTTTCAATGATGCAGGAAACGAACTCATGGGCATCACAACAAAAGACTTGTTCCTTCTTTCTATTGAACCAAGTGATATGGAGGAAATTTGTGGCCGAATCTTAGGACAACGTTTCCAACTAACACTTTCCATTAAATCAGACTACTTCAATGGTGTTCAACGCTTGTAACCAATATTGGTCAATTTAGAAGAAATTCAATATGCCTCTGCATGCAAGGAAGCACTCACTGACATTCAAGCATTGTCCACTTCAAAACGACCTATTGTTCGCCGCCTGTGAATTGCTCTTTCAGTCTCTTGGAACATTCCTACTTGTACATAAACAATCATTTCCGCACATCCCTTGTCTGATATTGTTGTAAATTACACACCCATGTTATTATGCTGCAAGCTGTAGCTTTCACTTCAAATACTCTCTTCCAGTCATTCCAAAATATGTATGTTTGCCATTTACATTTTAATAATATAGATAGTAGGCTTTGTAAAGAGTTACTACATATGTTTCTCATTCGTTGTCTACATGCTATACATTAATCTCTTGCTTACTAATATATTCATTTTATATCACTCCTATTTGCATGTTTTTCCTTCAAACTAATCTACCTACCTTCACCGATGTTGAAATAAAAAATAGTAATTCTATGTTCAAATAAAAAAAGTTAATTCTAATACTTGTACTACATTCTCCAAACTTGCACTACTCGTTTGTCACCTGAAAATACGTAGGCATCCATATGCACGCATTACAGATATCATAACCTACAATTATAATTTTTTGTATGTGCTTTTGTGAAGATGGACACTGCAGTTCATAAGATACTTTTGTTCTGTAATAGGTTCTTGACCTAGTCCAAAAATTGTAGCCAGTCATGGCATGGGAAGGCAACATAAAACTGGATCATCCTTTGTGATTACAAAGTGGAATTATTTATCTTCTCTTAAGAACAAGTACACTACATTGCATATGATGCTTTTATTAGGAAAAATAATCAAACAACCATTTGGAATATGGAACTTTGCAATGCCTGCACATCATTTGTACCAATTGAATATCTTTGTTTAGGATCTGTAATTTGTATTTTCAAATGTATTATTCAAAACAAGTATATCGGTTTGACACAAGCTACACCAAAGGTATTATGATTAATAGAAATATAAACTAAAATGATTCGACATAAAAGTAGGGTATAGTTCTCAAGTCAGTTTATCCTAAAAAATATGTATACATATCTTCTCACATACAAGAATTCAACATCACAATTTGATGCATTTCCATACTCAACACTATATAATGCTTGCTTTAATTACTGAAATGTTCATTTTACTTTCAAAATCAGATCTTGTTAAAATGGAAGAAAAACAAACAATACTAGAAATTGAATAATCATTCCCTTCGAGAATGTGCACATTCTGGCTCTTGTAATCTACAGTTGGCATCTGTCCAATTCCCTCTAACAACACTTTGACCTCTAAAAGATCAACGGCAACAGCCATAAAAAAAAAACGGGCTTCTCCAGTCCAGGAATGTTAGCAACCCTCTTCATTATTTCCTCCTTACTATTGCAAATATTCAAGTCCTTGCCATTTCTAGCTCTGGCCCTGATATCAAGCTTCTTGCACTGGATCATCCAGTCTTTCTCAATTCTCATATGAACTGCCACATATTTGGGTAGAAATATGAAGGGAACCATCTATCTTTTGTTGGGAGTTATGTGGTTTTTGTGACCCGCATATGCCCAAACAAGAAAAATCTGCAGAAACTTGAAAGCACGGCCCATGTTTCCTCCATGGTATGGCATTGTAGAAATGTAACGATAACTTCCTATAATGTGACTACGAGTACAAACTTAAAATTGAACTACATGACCACACCAGGAATCTGCAGAATGTCACATTTTTCAATGATGCAAGAAACGAGCTCATGGGCATCACGACAAAAGACTTGTTCCTTCTTTCTATCGAACCAGCGGTCTGCATGAAATTTGTGGCCGAATTTTAGAACGATGCTTCCAACTAACACTTTGCATTAAAGCATATTATTTTCAACGGTATTCAACACTTGCAACCAATACTGATCAAGTCAGAATAACTTCAATATGCCTCTGCATGCAAAGAACCACTGCTTGACCTTTAAGCAATGTCCACTTCAAAACGACCTATTGTTCGTCGCCAGTGAACTGGTTTTCAGGGTCTCTTCAAACACGACTTCTTGTACATAAACAAACATATCCGCACAACTCATTGTCTCATAGTGTTGTAAATTACACACCCATGTTATTATGACGCAAACTTTAACTTTCACTTCAAATAATCTCTTCCAGACCTTCCAAAATACGTAAGTTTTCCATTTACATTTTAATAATATAGATATCAAGATTTGCAAAGAGTTACTACATATGTTTCTCGTTCGTTGTCTACATGCTATACAATGATCTCTCGCTTGCTAATTTATTTATTTTATCGTTCAAACATGCCAAACAAAAAAACAATTGAAGAAGAAGGGAGCAACATATTTTTTTATCTTGCTTCTCTCCTTTCAATGTTAGACGCCAAAATAACTTACAATTTTATATCAATCCTAATTGCATGCTTTCCCTTCTACCTAGTCTATTATGCAAACATGCACTACTCATTATGCAAAACTAACAAAATTTATTTGTACTTGTTTAGATATGCCAACAAACAATCAAGTTGTAGCCAAAAACGAGTGGCGTCGTCTTCTTTATGCACAACAAAAGGATAGAATAAATGCACGACGTCGACTACTTTATGAAAATCGCAACAACCCTACTACTTCCTCTACATCCCTTCCCACCTGAAATGCACTCCCAACTATACAAACCAATCCATCTCACATTCATCAATTCCAATATAACGCTCCCCTTACTGATGAACACCGTCGCTTTCGAGAAAGGATTGATGGACCTTCTACCTTGCATGTTTGCACAATATGCAAGGAAGCATACCCAGGAATGAAAACAAAGCTTTTCCATGGTAGACTCTCTTGTTTTCGTTGTGCGTCATCCAAATCAGCCACTCGGTTTCCTGAACTAAACAACATGGACCCTGGAGAACAACCCTATGTCCTTCACCAGTTAACACAAGTTGAAGAAATTCTCATTGCACGTGTCAACCCCATTCTACAAGTCACTCATTCCCATGGTGGTCAATACAAATATAGTGACCATACAATTAGTTTCCCTCAAGACATCACCACTATTGCCAAATACTTACCCCGAATGCTCTCTGACTTAGACATCCTCATTGTCAAAAGGAAAACTCCATCTGAAAAAGCTTACGAATTCTTCGTTTGCAAATCCCACGTCCTTGCAGCCCTTGAATACAAAATAAAAAATTACCCTTACTACTGTGATGTTCAATTCAATTCATTTACACTTTCTGCGTTGCGAAATCACCCTACAAACATTTCTTCCCTTCTCCATAATGTAACCATCTCCTCTTTTGAACCCCATGAAAACACTACTGATTCTACGTTTGATACTAATGTCATGCTACCTCCATCAGAGATCCAACCCTCTTCTTTTGTTCCAGTCCTCCCAAATTCATGCACTGATCTTGAGCACATTCGTAACTATTTGCACTTGCCCCATTCAAATTCAACAAGCTCTATCGATTGGCCTCCAATATCTTTAACTGCTATAAATGAATACAACACCATCGGCCTCTTTGCCATGGCATTCCCCACACTCTTCCCTACAGGAAACGCAATGATCATGCACCCAAGACTTACAAAAGTTGAGATGCATGAATATTCTTTACACTTGCTGCACTACCATGATAACCGCTTCGGCCAACACCTAAGATTCCGCTATTATCTTTATAACATTCTATTGTGCCACCGTAGCCAAGCAATAGCTAATTTTTTTGTGAAAAAGTACATTGACAACAACTTGCCAACAACGGTTTCAGATCTACGCCAATGTCCGCATGATTCTCAAGAATCAAAATTGCCAGAGCAAATAATGCAGTTCGGTTTAGCCCTATGAGGAACACGGTCTTTCTAGAACAAATGACGATCTGAGATGACTGACATGATCACGTAAATAGGAAGCCCAACCTTCTTGTTCACTCTCAGCGCAACTGATATTAAATGGCATGACTTGCACGCAATCATGCCCAATAGTGTTCCTTCCAATTCAGTCAACCCCTTCCAATGCAAAATTAAAAACATAATTAAAAACCCACATCTAATAGCCTAATATATGCATTGCAGATTCACAATTTTCCTTGAAGAAATCCTACAAAAAGGCTTCCATGCAATCGACTACTGGTGCAGGTATTAATTAATATCCATTTCCCTCTACATTAATTTTATACATTGTACATATATGTATTATCCATATGTAAAATTCATATTATTTTCAGATACAAATGGCAACATTGAGGATCCGCATACATTCATGGCTTCCTCTGGCTACAAAATGCACCAGACATGGACACACTTGATTGGGACAATGCACTAGAAATTGCTAATGCAAAGAAATATTTCGACCACTACGTAACTACCTGGAATCCACGCCAAGCAGAACACCGAAATATTCCACTTCACCAATCGACAATTCATAACCCATGTCTTCTTGACACAGCATCAATATTCGTGTCCAATCAGTCTGAAGACTATACAGAGCTCGTCAATTGCGTTCAACGTCATACAAAGTGTCATGAATCTTCTTGTCTTCGTAAGAAAGACAATGTACTTAGCTGTCGATATGGAGTACCATGGGAGTTGAATTCCACTTCTTCACTTTCCATTGATGACAAAGGTCATAAAACCTACATCCCTGTTCGCAATGATGAAAGGTTGAATAGTCACAATGCCGATCTACTCTCTATTTGGAGAGCAAATGTTGATTGCCAACCAGTCCTTTCTCGCCATGCTGTGTTGAAATATATTTCAAAGTATGCAGCAAAAGCAAAAATAAGATCTGAAAGCTACCGTCAAATGCTATCACGGCTATCAGCAAGTGCACTTCCAGAAGCACCTACTGTTGCTGTCATCCGAAAACTCCTTACAGAAACGATCGCCGACAGAGACATCGGTGCACAAGAAATATGCCATATGTTACAAAAGCTACCTCTTTCTCTCTGCAGCCGTACATTTCATTCTTTGAATGTTAACAAGGCTGTTTTCAGACGTGTTTCACAAGACAGTGACAATCCCAGATTGACACCAAACTTTATCGTTGCATATATGAACAGACCTGCCTCATTAGCATCACTGCCCCTCCTTGAAGCTGCACGCTCGTGGTCATATTCTGCCCAACGGAGGAATAACCAATGGAAACACATATTCCCCCCAATGATTGTACATGTCTTGCCCTGTCACAATGTCATTCCTTCCTCTGCTAATCCTTCTTATGCCACCTTCTGCTGGAGTGAATTACTATTGTATTTCCCCTTCCGAACACTCCCTGATGACATTGGTTCAAATGATGCAGAAATTATCGCCCACTGGGAACAAAAAAAGTGTACATATACACCATGGCATGTCCATCGAGAAATTGAACACCCACAAAGCCCACCTACTGAAGATCAAACTACTGTGAACACCCCTCCTGCTTCCATGCAGATGAATGAATGGCAAATCCTCTCTCAGCTGCACCCAGGTTACAATATTGCAATTGATGACCTCGACATGATTGGCTACCACGACTTCGATGTCAACCACAATTGGTCACAAAATATTATCCCTCCCCCCTTGCAAGAAACTGCCATCAATTTCATTGATTTCAACCACTCAGCCATTCAAAACCAACATCATTCTTTTTCCAACCTTCCCCATGATCAGACATTATCCCCTACCCAAAATATAGCTTTTACCACTATTTTTTCACACTTCAAAGCCCCTTCGCCAAAACCACCATGCAGAATCATCATACAAGGGACAGCTGGAACAGGAAAATCCCATTTGATTAAATGTCTGCAACAAGCATTTGTCGAAAACTCGCCAGCAAACAAAAACCCTTTATTGTTACTTGCACCAACCGGCGTTGCAACTTTCAACATAAATGCCCTCGCAATTCACTCTGCCCTTCGTATCCCTATCCAAACAATGCATCCTCTCGAAGGCCAGCCACTCCTACAACTGCAAGAGAAACTTCGTCATGTAGAGTACATTCTCATTGATGAAATGAGTTTCATTGGTCCCAAAATGCTTTCTCGCATTGACGATCGTCTAAGAGAGGCATTTCCTCTTCATCGGAATGCACCCTTTGGTAACCGCTCAATTATCCTTGTCGGCGATCTAGGCCAACTACTGCCTATAAAAGACATTCCTTTATATGTTGGGACATCACGTGGCACTACACTTTGGCGTAGCTTCGACATATTCATAACACTTTCAACCGTTTTCCATCAATAAGGAACTAGCCCATCCCAGGTTGCTTTCCAACAAATACTTGCAAATCACTGGAATGGAATAGCTACACTTGAAGATTGGCAGCGCCTAATGTCAAGAACAAGTTCATCTCTTACACATGAAGAAAAATTCATATTTGAAGAATCCATGCACCTATTTGCAACAAGCAACTCAGCTGTCTTACATAATAAGATAATGCTTAAAAAATTGAACACCCCAGTAGCAGTCTGTTCTACAAAACAACAAAGGCAGAAGACTCCTACTACAACGGAAGATGAACAGCTACCTGCAAAAGTTCTCTTATGCAATGAACAAAAATTTATGCTCACCAGCAACTTATGGGTACATGCAAGCCTCGTCAATGGCACACTTGGGAAGGTCATCTCAATATTTTATTAAATTGATTCAAAGCCCCCAGAATTACCATCCTTCGTGGTTGTCGAATTTAAACAATACAAAGGAACACCATGGGACATTTCACACCCAACATATGTACCTATTTCTCCCATCACAAGGGGTACACGCCATCAAATACCGCTTCAGATGGCATGGACTTTAACGATCCACAAGTCACAAGGAATGACATTAGACAAAGAAACAGTGGACATCGGCACCAGAGAACGCCAAGGGCTAACGTTCACTGCAATTTCAAGAGTGCGGTCATTGGCAGACATACACATCAATCCAGCATTCCCATTCTCACGCATTGCACAAATGCACAAGAATCCATATCTTCAGCGTAGAATATAAGAAGAGTCATTGCTTGCATCAAAGTCTATTCAAGATAATAGTCTTTAGCCATTCGTACAACCTGTCTTCCAAAATTAGACACATGGTAAACACCACTCACTACCTAAAAAAATTTCACATACATTTGCTTGCTATTACATTTACTTTCATATGATTTTATACTTGTTGGAATCGTTTATTTTATATTATATACTCAACAAAATTGTCAAACATATCCATTGTCACTTACAATGTTTCCTTTTCTGATGGCAATAGGTATTGATACAGGTTACCTACGACTGTTGTATGCAAGTTGCGAAGAAATCCAGCAACAGGAACTAACCTTACAAGATATGCAGACAAGGATCTTGCCACAACAATCAATGATGCTTTACCGTTTGTGCCCAGCAATAGAGTTGTTAAAGAGAATAAGAAAACTACTTAAGCTAGTAATTCACATTTATGAAAGAGATGGACACAGGCAAATGCGGCATCAATTACAAGAACAACTCGCACAATATGGCACCACAATAAACACTAATTGGTGTTGCCGATGCAATGGCCCATCATGCATATATGATTAGCTGCTTACACTCAATTACAACTAAATGTGATAGAATGCTTTTATTGTACATTTGTTTAGAAGCCAACGAATACTTTCATTGTATATATGTTTACTTAGAACCTACCAAGCACATCTCCATGTGTAAACCATATGTTAAAGTGAAATCCAATAGTCATGCTCCTACTGTTTAGTTCACTCATCAATGGTAAATGTTTCACTTGCTATACGACAACTTTTATGACTTCAAAGACATATTCTTCGTGTTCTATTAAAGGTTTTATATGGTATTGGTGTCCCTCTGCTTATTGTCATGCTTTCCTGTAGAATGTCTTCTTGATCTTTTCTATGTTCTGCAGATTTACCTAATAATTGCTTCCATTTACTACTAGAACAATGGTACTATATGAAGATTGTACTTCCAATCATATAGTTTTCAAATATCACCTCAAACACTGGTGACATTACCCCCTGAACATCTTGGACAAGTGAATTTTTTTATTCTGAAGATCCATGTTTACAGATTATTATAATAATTAATTATACAGAAGGCAAATGGCTGGCATACAGATCAAAAGACAAATTGCTCTGGCATACCCAAAAAACGCTGTCACTCTCATTTACATTTTACTTGGACTTATTGTTTTCAGCTCGTGGTGCATTGAATATTGCATTCAGCGAAAGCACTATAATTTGTAGTATGACAAGACTGGTCTCTTCAGTACATACCAGATTGTTTGTTTGTGCCTAGCTTATAATTTTTCTTCCAGGACCTTTCTGTGGGAAATTCAATGTGTCCAAGATTTGATCTTCCAGGAATGTTTACAGTTTTCAGCTGATGGTGTAATGTATATTGCATTCAGGGAAAGAATGGACTTAATTTTTGTTGGTTTGTTTGTGTGTAAGAATGTCTGATTGCTCTTTTTTGTTTCTTTTCAATTTTAATAGAATTTGTTCAAATGTGACAGAGAAAAACCTTGGCACAATAATCAGAGGATGACGATGGCCATCATCATCATCATCATGGTCCTGATATGCAGTCCTGGACTCTTCACACAACTAACATTATAGACCTTCACCTCTGTGTTGTAGCTGCAGAACTGTAAACCGTTCCTAATTACAGCAACATATGATAAGCATGGAAAATCAAGAAAATCTCTGGACATTGGAATGGCACATCATATCCTCCAGCTCAAGCTTTCTAATGGTATTTATTAGACGTTGTTTCCTTGAAAATAATTCATATGGTATGCATGGTAATTTCAGTTGTTATTGACAAGACTATTCACTTTGACATTTTGTTTTTTTTTGGATGAGAAAAATACTGGTTTATATTATGTATTTGGACATTTTGTTATTTACAAGTTGTTTGAAAGGAGTTTATATGATGATGATTTTTATTATCCCAACTGTCATTTTGAATCTCAGCTTCGTTTATATTGATTTACTTCTGCTTTGAGTGTTGGTTTTGTGGTTTTCATCCTAGAGATAAAAGTTATGAATGCTCCCTTTAGCTTTAATTGAATTGTCGGATGTTGGTTTTTAAGATGCAACATTTTCATGTATACTGCAATAGGAATGTCTTATGAATGCTCCCTTTAGCTTCAATTAAATTGTCGGATGTTGGTTTTTAAGATGCAGCATTTTCATGTATACTGCAATAGGAATGTCAGAAATAAAATCTTGGTTATTAAAATAATATATATACCCATAAATAACTTGTG
>APFE031238715.1:0-21289 GCA_000404065.3 Pinus taeda
GGGGGGGGGGGGCTTTGGGTTGCGTGCTTGCCTTGAGAAACCTCTTTTTCCCAACAAAACACAAAACACAACACCCAACACGGACATGAAAGAAAAAACGAACCTTATGGCTCAAAGTTAGCTTTACCCAAAAAAATATATATTTAAAGAAAATGAACCTTGTGGCTCAAAGTTAGCTTTAGCCGAAAAACTAAATATTTTTCTCAATGTTTCTGATTTTCCAAGATCACACTAAGGTGCAGGGAAAAGAGCATATGCATGAGAAGAAATCCTTTCTTTCTATTTCTGATTTTCCCAGATTGCATAGAGTCGCAGGGCAAAGAGCATACGTAGAAATGAAAGGTATAGATCCGGTTAAAAAAAAGCTAAATAAACCGAAACCGAAATAAGCAGAGAGAAAATAACAGTAAACTACGAATAAAGACTGTATACCTCCAGATCTTAAAAATGACGCAGATAGGGCTACCGAAAACCTTTTCGCACGAAAAGAAAGGGGTTCCTCACTGGAAAAGATGCTTCGAACACAACAGAGCAGTCCTCTCGGCCTGAAAGCAGTCAGAAACAGTAGATCCAGGAAACGACAGCTGCATGCAGTTCTACCAGCTTCAGATTTGGATCACCAACAGACGCGGCCCTCAAATAGCTCTGATACCATGTAGGAATTTACAGGGTAAGTTCCTCAGACAGAACACCAAAAGGACACCGCTCACAAACAGATCATAGATCAATACACCAGTATTTTGACGTGGTTAAAACCCTCAGAGAGGGAACCAGTCCACGGCCTACGCCAATGTGGCTACTACAGGTAATTTATTAATAAAAGAATGAAAATTTACATAAGCTTCTCTCATGCACGGTGAACCTACAAATGACCCTCCATGCGCTTTAAATACAATTCATGGACCAATCGAGTGTCAAGCCACGGATCAAGTGTCGATAATACCGAGGAGAGAATGAACCGTCGGATCACTACATATCTTGAACGTCGGATTGTAAGTTACAAAATGTACAACGGTAAAGAAACACAGTTTACCTAACTCTATACCTAACTCTATACTAGACCAAGTTGAACTTAACTATTTCCTATGTGTCAGAATATCCTAACAAAAGGAAGCCAAATTCCACTAATCTCGATACCATTGTCTCTATTGAGATTCTATGGGTGTTTTATAATTTTAAGAGCCTCCCTAATCTTTCGTCTATAGTATAGTTCTTCTCTTGTGATAATTGAGGTGCTCTCCAAACAAACCAAGTGTTTCATTTTTGAGGAGTGCTCCGCAAGGGCTGACATATGAGACGTTCCATTCTTAATATCCGATCCATCCTCCTTTAGTCTTTTCTATAGACAGCACCTTGTTTCACCAATGTAACATTTTCCACAAGAACAATCAATTTTATAAACTGCTTTGAGTTGATGTTTATCAATATCATCCTTGATAGACCTCATACCTTGTTTTATTGTTCCAGGTGCTGAGAATTGAGTGACTATGTCTTTCCTTTTCAAGATTTTGGCAATCTTATCTGTCACCCCTTGAATATATGGTAGGAAAACTCTACCACACTGAGGTGGGTTTTGGGCTTTAGGTTGCTGTGAAAACACTCTCCTTTCCGCTCTTTCTATAGCTCTCCTAATATCTTTTTCTTTATATTCTATACCCTTAAATACCAAAGACAAATGCTTTTTCTCTTCCTCGAGATGCCGAGAGTCAGAAATTCGAAGGGCTCTAATGGAAAGAGTGTTAAGGACAACAAGCTTCTCGGACGGTTGATGGTATGATTCAGCGTGGAGATAGCTTTCTGTGTGAGTTGATTTCCTAAAAAAATACTTAGTACAAAAACAATATTCAAAAATTAATTATCATTATTAAATATACTTTTATTATTATAATAATTATGAATCAATTAATTAATTTATTAATTAGAATTAAGATATAATAATAATAAAATTTTAATAGAATCTATTTACAATTATATATAACATAACAAATTGGCACATTAGAAATAAACTACAAAAACGATTAATAATAATAAACATTTATTAAGATCTTTAATAATAAAAAAGAAAAATAAAATACAATTTATCTAAAATTAGAATAAACTTTAGGCATGCTAATAATTATTATAAATAATAAAATTAAATTAAAAAAGATAATAATTTTTAAAGCCGCCATCTCCTAGAAATCAAATTATTTTAATACTATTTATACTCTCACTAAGCTCTTCTTCGATCATCATTCAGTAATTGTCCTAATGATGGATCCCTATTGGGATTTGAAATGTTGACAAGTATGATTATTATTGTGGGTACTCCGAGAATCAACTTAAAAGAAATGAACCATAGATGCGTGAAATCCAAAAGAAAATTGTAGTTAAGGGAGTAATCTAGAATTTTTGGCATGAAAATACTAGGCCTTCATCCAATTAGAAGGATGTACAAAAGTTTAGAAGATGTTCTAGTGACTATGAACTCCACATTAACACTGTTTTGATACGATAGACAAAACTTTGAGAGATTCAATAATGAACACAAAGAATTGAGCTAGGTCAGATATCCTTCAAAAAACTGAAACTTTCGTATGTTAGAATATACAAAGATTGAAACACATATTGTTGTAGATACCACATAGAATTTGGTTATTATTATGACACATATATCCAAATTTATTTTATTTTTTATTCCAATTTCCTTGCTTCATTAACTTATTGGATTGTTGAAATATCCATATATATTTTGCAACATTCAACTAGTCCATGGCGGTTCTCTACAAAGTCCATGATCAGGAAACATTCTAATTTATATGATTGTCCACTATGATGAGTAGTTTCATGATTTATCCTTTACACTCATTTGGAACTATGTTACATTTGAGGATATGTGGATCACTTCATTTGAAAATGTATAATTCATTATGGCTAAATGCTCCACTTTAATGAACATTGGAAGACATTGTAAATTTCAATGTTAGGCTTTACCTGCATATTGAAGTGCATTGCGAAATTCTAATATTTGTTTTTACATGCACAACACAAAGTTTTTCATTTGTATATCAAGCCCTAAGCTCATTTGTCTCATGTGTTATTATCACATTATCACGAGGAAGAAGTGAAGAGACCTTGAATCCATTTTGGGTTTCCCACCTCCATGAAACAAGTGTCATGGAATATTTATGAGTTTCCATCCTTACACCTAGCAAAAAGACAAGATTGTAAAATCCAAGCACAAGACAAGATGACCATAGACTAAATAAAACACAAGAGAAGCCATGTAGAATGAGAAAAAGAGGGAAAAGGTGAACATAAAGGTTGCAAAGACAAAATAGTGGTTTGGTAAAAATACAACCAGATGGTTGCCACTTAATACTTTTAGACAACTTGCAAGTCCAAATTAGTAGCTTGGCCCATCCTCAACTAAGAAGTGGAGAGATGTTAAATAAATTTGGATTTTTCCACTTCCATATCCTGAGTGTCATCGAATATTTGTGGGCTTTCATTATTATACCTACCAAAAATATTAGACTATTGAGCAAAAGAAAAAGCAAGAAGACCAAACAGTAAACAAAAAACAAGGAAAACACCATATAGAATTGGATGAAAAAAAACAAAAAAATACTTAGTACAAAAACAACAAATATAACAATTAAGAAGACAAATTAATAACTATTTATCTTTTTTATAAACTAACAATTTAAAAAAATAATAAATATTTAAAATTTTAAAAATAACTTTCAAATCAAAATTAACAACCTTCCCATATACATAAATAAATGATCTTTTTTCCAAATAACCAACCAACCAAAAAGTAAAAATAAAAACAAATTTGTAAAATAAATCTTTCCTCAAAGCTGAAAAAGGTCCTAGTGCTAAGAAAGATACCAAGGATCGATTTTTTGGTGTTCATCTTCCTTTTATTCAAGGGACCACTGACAAGATTGCGAGGATCCTAAGGAGGCATAAGGTGGCTTCAACCTTTCGGCCTTAAAATACCATACGAAGCTCCCTTAGATTTGTAAAAGACATAATGGACCCCAAGAATATGAAGGGTGTTTACGTTATCCCATGCTCTTGTGTGACTCCCTACATTGGTGAGACTGGTTACTCGATTAATCAAAGGATTCATGAGCATGTTGTTGACATCAAGCATGGCAAGACTCGCTCCTCTGCTTTGGTGGAGCATGCAGGTAAATCTAAGCATCACATCTACATTGAGGAGGCCCAAGTCGTTGCTAAGGTTAGTCATTTCCATCATCGTAAATTGAGGGAGGCCCTAGAAATTGAAAAAAGACCCAATAATTTGAATAGAGATGATGATTGGAATATTAGTAGAAGTTGGGTCCCTGTCTTGTCCTTCTATTTTTTTTTAACCTATGTAGGTATTGCATCCTTTTTATAGTATTTGTTGTTGATTTATTCTTCATTAGAGTTTATTTTCTCGATCCTTCATGTTTTTTTATGTATTTTATCATCCTATTCGTTCTTAACTTCTTTTAGTATTTTTGTTATTTGTTTAATGGGCTTGAGCCCCATATTTTATTGTTGACCCCATTTTATTTATTGATTATTTTTTCCTTTGGACAACACAAACACACACACACAAATATATTTCTGCTTTTATTTTTTTATTATTATATAATTTATTGGACTTGTGTAAGATTTTATATTATTTTATTATTTCCGCTAATTATTTATAATTTATTTAATTGTATTCCATTGGTTATTTATTTACAAATGATTTTATCTCGATTAGGTCTTCATCGTCTTTATAATTTTTTACTACCCTCCCTTTAAGTTTGACTTTGACTATTTATTTATTTATTTTAAACAGTTGTTTAATATAATGGTTACTTATTAATATTTGTTTTAATAAATTAATAAACTAATAATCACAGTTTAAAATATATTTTCAAAACTAGCCGTTTAATAAACCATACTATTATATTTTTATAATTAATGAAATAAACATTATTTCATTTTATTTTTTCAAAAACTAGTCGTTTAATAAAGTGTTACATATTAATATTTATAAATCAATAACTAATATCATTATTAAATATTTTTTCAAAACGGCCATCTTAATATATCGTACTTAATAATATTCGTTTTTAAATATATTAATAATTAATTAATATTATAATTTAAACATTTGTTCAAATATAGCCATTACTTGAAATTATGTCTCTACATTGCTGTCTATTTAAGCCTTTGCCATGATCTGCCTCTTCATCGAGTCCTATTGATGAACCACACTTGTTGGTTCGAAACGCTTCAGCCAAAAAATTCTTTCATGTGATTTCTACCGAAAGACTTTGTTTAATTCATTATGGATCACAGAAGCTTGAATATAGAAAATGCATTCATCATTATATTCCATCATTGAACTTTTTATAATAAAGTGATGCTCTATGTGCCACTTTTGAACATAATATCACACATCTTTTTCTTAAACCACTGCAGATTTACCAATACCTTGGTACCAATTCAGTAATGGAAGCATCGGCATTAGATGGAGCCGTAGACATGTGAGTGAACCCATGACTTGTAGACTCGGTATTGGGGAAACATGAGAACTCACAAATCTAGGTTTTGTGGGATCTAGGATGTCTATAACGAAATCAGTTGAAAGCATCAAAGTGACGGTCGAAATTGGTGGATGAAGTGATTGTTCGTCTTGTGTACACAAAAGACCAACCTAAATGCATCTCACCACTTGCTTTTCATCACACATTCCAATAATTTCTCGATCAATTATCCCCACAATGTTTCCTGCTTCGTATGACCTCCATACCAGCATAATCACAGAGGGTTTGTCATTCTTATCAGATATATATACACAGTGGACACATCCACATGAACTAAATAGCATGGCATTAAATTAAAGGCAAATATGCATCTCACCCATCCTAAAAGAACATCATTTCAGCTGACAAATTGTAGGCCATGTTCTTTCTTCCTATGATAATTTTGAGGACAAGAATGCCAAAGCTATAAACATCAGTTTTTATAGATACTTGCCCCAACATAGCATACTCTGGTGGCATATAATCGCTGCATATACAAAGTACAATTTCAAATATCATAAATTAAGGCAAAAATTTAGAAATAGGAGATGATAAGTTATTTGGAAAGGTAGCATAGTTGCAACCAAGATTGTAAATCCCATGACCATAAAAAATCTTAATCAAGAATATAAATGTACCCCATAAAAAGTACCCCATTTTCCAACCAAAAAAGGGTATAAATGTTTGACTTCTTGGGTAATTTAAGGAAACAACATATGGTTAGTTATATGAAGGTAAAATATATGCATGGAAGATGTTTGACGTTACTAGATGGTATATTGGAGATGGGTTTAAGGTTATAATCAGGATGGACTCTATGGTTGGTATGAAGGAATGATTCACTTTGTGGCCCCCTTTACTGCAACACATCCATAATAAGGATATTCTTTATATGATGCAAATACATACCATATAGTCAGGGATTTTGTTTGGCTATAGATGAAGTTTGGCATATGAACCAGACATCCAGGAAGGTCTCACACAAGAATGGGTATATTACACTAAAATTTTAATTGAAATGGGTATCTATTTAGGAACAATATGATAAACTGATATGGAATGGAAAGACTAAGAAAGAAGATCCAATGGTAAAATAGATATATAAGCACTTATATCATAAACCTCCGATACAAAATATAGATAAGTGGATTAATGTCATGTGGAAGTGGGATATCCCATTTAAGATGAAAACTTTTTTCTCGCTGGCGATGAATGAAAAATATTAGCCTAGAATATCCTACAACAAATAAGTATGATTGGACCTAGTATATGTGGTCTTTGTATGAATAATTTGGAAACATTAGATCAGAGTACTTATATTTATATAAGTGCTATTATGCTTAAGAGGTATGGTCCAACACTCTTCTTTCTTTAGGTATAATGCAAATTTAGTTCAATGGTAACTTGTCCAATTTTATCAAGAGATGGTTTCTTACTAAGAAAATACATAAGGTTCTCCCTTTCTTTGTTATTTGGACCATTTGGGGTAGCAGGAATGCGGAAATATTTGAACAAAAGATAGGGAATCTTTAGAAAGATATATACAACATAGTATCAGCTTATGTGAAAATGAGGCCAAAACATAGATATAAAGGTTTAAGGTATATAAAGAACAAGACATATGGGGCAGTTATCGTGTACGATTTTTCAACGGTGCATGTAAAGAGAGACTTTGTGGTTGTGGGGTGGTTATTTCCATTAATCCTAATCATTTTTGGTGGGAAAGTGGTAAGGGATCAAATAGCAGGGCAAAACTTTTAGCACTTTGGAGAGTTCTAATTGTAGTGAAATGGGTCAGGATAGACAATATCTAGATCTTCGGGGATGCAAAGGGAATTATAGAATGAGTGATGCACAATACAAATTTCAATCTACTCATTCTAAAAAATTGGATGAATGGGATTTGGGTGATGACGACAATGTTCCAAGAAATACATTTTGAACACATATATAGCAAACACAATTGGATAGCAGACATGCTATCAAAGAGAGGGATGAAGAAGCCAATAGGGAATTTTTCTTCTCAACATTTGAATAGGAATAGATGATCAACTCAGAAAGCATCAATTATGCATAGTGTTAAAGGGAGGATGCGACTTCCATCCAAGAAGGACAAGCATAAAGAGAACAATTGAACTTTTTGTTTCTTTTACAAGATGATGGTAATCTGTTTTGTTTAGAGTTAATACTAGTATGTAGAATATGTAATTTTAAAGTTAAAAGTAACATAGATGATTAAAGATCAAAAAGTGACTTAACGATCCTTTACTGAACAGTTAATAACTTAGACAAATCAAGTCAGTTTTTTTTATAAGTAAATGAAAAAGAAAAATCCTAGACAATGTACTACTCTTTTCTTAATACAAAAAGGTACAAAAAGGTAGTGTTTTTTTTCCTACTAAAAAAATACAATTACAATATTGTCAATCCTATTGAAATAAAATCAGCATAGAGTAAAACATCTGCATTAACAGTGTGTGAGAGTAATGATTGTATTGAAATCTCACTAAGTTCCAACAACTCTTGCATTACTGATGTGAGTTTGGTTATTAGGGAAAAGCCTGGCTAAATCGAAATCTGCTATCTTAGGGTTCAGTTCCTCGTCCAACAACACATTGCTTGCTTTAACATCCCAACGAATAATGTGCAGTCTCGAGTCTTGATGAATATAGAGAAGCCCATGAGCTAGCTGCATTTGATTAGGTATGTATCCATGTATGACATTAATAAATTTGGCATAATCTGAATATCTTTGTTCAAACAATAATAATTTTAATTTTCCATCTACTTTCATAATAAAATGGAAACCACTCACTCAATCAAATTTGATCAAGGCTCTTATTGGGTAAGTACTCATGGACCAACAATCTTACTAATCTCTCTACGCAACAATATAGTAGGCATACAAGATTTCTATGTTGAATTTCAGCCCCAAGTTTAACTTCATTTAAAAACTCTTTTTTTTTTTTTCCAATATCCATTCTAAATATGTTGAATAATAATGAGTCCCCTAGGATAACAATTTTTTTGACTTGAACAACTTTTTCTATAAGAAGAACTTGCAAAAAGCCATGTGTTTCGACTAGGTCATTGGTCATATTTCCCAACTTGCGTGCATGACTTGTAACCAAATTTACTTAAAGGCTGTACACAAAAAACCCATGAGGTGTAGCTCAATTGGCAATCATCTTGTTGTGCATTAGTATGTAAAAGCATGAGATTCAAATTTCAAATCCTTGTGGGTTCAACCGATAGAAAAATAAATATGAATCCCACAAATGTTATACAAAAAACATTAAAAATTGCTTTTACATAGATATTAATTATTCTTTGAAGAACAAAATTTCATTCATGAATCATTTCCATGTAATGTAATGGTACATCCTCATTTTTCTTTATTTTTTCTTTATGCCCAAACTATGGCATCAACTACAATATACACAAGTTCTATGTTCTATGGATTTGGTACCCAATATTGTTTTAATAGTTTTTCGATGTAATTCCATGATCTAGGCTTCACCAATCAACCTTAACACAAATAATCGACTTATGTATATTACCAAAGAAGGTATCTGAGGTGGTCATTTCCATCCAAATAATCTCCCATCTATCCTCATTTCATGATTTAATGGGTATCGTATATGCATTTTGTCAACATATCCAATAAGATTTCCATGTTGCACTTGGGTCTATCATATATTGGTTTTCCTATTACATTTAAAAATCCTTCATAATACTTGAGATACATGACATTTTTTATGCTAAGAATAGGGGTTCTTTCCTTGTCTTAAGTCAATATTCATTGGAATATGAATGAATTATGTCCACTATCATATGATCATTGCAAATTTTATTCAAAACTATGAAGTGTGAAAATTTCTAAATCTAACATATCAGAAACCCCTATCGCAATTTCTGGTTTACTATCTCCTACTTGTTCTTTACATTAACAAGCTATTTAATTTCATAAATATAGAAGTAAACACAAATGCAACCTTCACAGATACACAGTTCATGCACTGAAGTAGACAAAAACAATAACACAAGGAACACCATTATTTTTGGACAATCGTCCCCGGAAAAACCCAATGGAGGAAAATCAATGCAACGTATGTGAGGGTTTTATTATCAAGCAGATTTTGTGAATACAACTAGGGTGCCAAAAATGGCTCACCTAATAGAGAATGTACTTGACAGTATTACCTCTATCCAGAGAAAAATATTCTAGCAAATCAACAACTAGATGATCAACCCCACAGTGACTCTAGCTGTGCCTTGTGCTAGACAACGAAAGCTGCTCTAAGCACTGCTTTAGAATTGTGTCACCCTCTCTGGAACTATGTCTCCCTCTCCCAGCTCAGGATCTATTGATCAACTTCCAATCTGCCCCACAAAATCTCCCAGTGTTGCCTCTGAAGACCTCTACATCCTCTACGTTAGTCTCTACAGATTCTATGTTAGCCCCTACGACCCTCTGCATCCTCTGCATTGGATCCTACGACCTCTACATCAGCCCTCCTCGGCCTGTGTTGTCTCTCCCGACACTTTATTGCCTCTCTTCTATGTATTCTTCAGCCTTGGATCAAAATCCCTTGATTAACTTCCCCTCACTGCAACTGATCTCTAACTCGATTTCCTTAGCAAACCTAACCCCATAAAAACAAATTCTTGATTTCTCTTGATGTATCTCCGACTGGCCCTCAAGCCTCCTCTTATACTTTTCCCGTTGAAGATTCAACAGCTAAGATTACGTCCCTAATCAACGACTAATATTAGATCTCTCTTGATCCTCGTTACTTAGAACTTTCTCACCCATAATTTTGATATTAAGACACATTAATATTATTATTTTCCTAAGTTTAGACTTAGGAACACATTAAAAATATTAATTATTTTAATATCTCTTCATCTGGGTGGAATTTGTCCAAAGGATTCTAGGTCTTGGAGATCTCATGTGTCTTAGCCTCTCCACCAAATTTCATGGTGAGGGCATATCCGATGCCACCAAAAATAAACACTCCCTGTTAGTGAGGAATGTGCTCTAGTAATGCTTCACCATAGAAGCATCACACTGATCCTCCGCAACATTCCTCCTGTGCTGATGCTAGACCTCCTACCCCACATCCACTACATTGCTACTTCCTATACTACTTCACATGACACTGCCACTACCACTACCACTGCTACATCTATATTGCAGTTCCCTCTCAACATGCTACCCATAGCACTACCACTGCTAACTATTGCACTACAACTCAGTTACCGAGAAGTAAGTAATTGACTTCCCCCAAATACTAACATTCTGATCAGTTTGGAAGCCTCATGATGTTGAAGCCTCCTTTGCTGCTATCATGTGTTCCCTCTACTGCCACTGTGTTGTTGTAACTTCTTCTGCCCCTCTTGCACTATTGCAACCTCCACTATGTTGCTACAAACTTCTGCACTCAAACACTGCAGTGTCACTCCATCACACCTTGCTCCACCCAACACCTTTCATCATGCTACTGTCATTAAGGGCTCCAATAGTTGGATGTGATCCAATAGTTTGGATACCTCAAGGATCCTCCCCCTCTTCTGTAGTCCTCTCAACTACAACTCAATGCATCCCAAACTCTTCTCTAGAGGTGCATGAGCACTCATGGCACAATCATCATCAGTCTCAACATCCTTCTCTGCCTTTGCTAGAGCAACCTTTGAGTCGGAAGCTTCCCTCTTGCCTTTCTTCCTGGGGCACTGAGATCCATAATATCCTAGCTCCCCACAATTGAAGCACTTGACCTTGGAGATATCTTTATTCTTCCTCTTCTCAACCCCCTACTATCCCACAGATTCTAGATCTGCATCCTCCTCCTCCTCTTTCTTGATTCGAACTCCCTTATTGCTACTTCATGCCTTAGTCAGCCTCCTGATCTCTTCCTGCCAAAGAGCTGCCTGCATCTCCTCTTAACTAGGGAGGGTCGCTATGCCCAAAATGCTTTGGACAAATGCCTCCCAATCCTCAGAGACTGCATTCAGAGCAGTCCTGACTATAAAATCTAGATTCAGTGTAGACCCCATGAAAATAAGTTGGTCACGAATTCCTTGCAACTTGAGAAGGAACAAATCTATCTCTTCTCCTTTCTGCATCTGATATGACCTCAACTAATTCTTTAATAACATCTTTCGCTGCACGAAAGAGCCTTGGTATAAGGTGGTTAGTGTATGACACATCTCCCTTGCTATGTTCTTCTCAATAATATGTAGTATGACATGATCCATGACCTTGTCTAGAATCATGCATTTAGATTTTTCTTCGGACTCCTCATACCTCTAATTTCCATTCGAGTCAACTGGGGCAACTATGGTTTTCAAGGCATAGTCCTTGATGTGATGTTTATCTAGGATTGCCAGGATCTTGGCCTTCTAGATGACAAAATTGGAAGCCCCATCCAATCTGTCTTTATCCCTCAATCCATTTACTGCCATCTCTTCTCCTCTTCTCTAGAATCCCTCTGAGTCTTGACCTCCCTCCTAGAAATCCTCCCGCCAACTGTTGAATCACTCCTCTCCAATCCTCCTTTTCCCCTGCAACTCGAATCTTGATTTCTTCACTATAAATATATCGAGGTAGTGGTTCCATCTAACTTGGTACAGTGCCCTTAAACACTATTCTGCACAGATAGAAACAATGTCTCATCAGCTCCTCAAATCATAATCTACACAACTTACTTAGCCCTGAAAACTAAAGAATCTGAGCCCTTTAGGCTCTATGCAATCACGACTTGGGCTAAATCTTCTCCTCCCGTCCAACTGCGTTAATCCTTCCTAGCTCAGAAAGATGAAGTGGCTCTATGTAAGCCAATTTGCGACACTCTGCCTCTATGCTGGCCCTTCTCTTGGCTCAGAATGCTAACGCAGCCTTTGTGTGAGCCTCAATGTTACCCTCTCAGCACTGTGTCACTCCTCCTCTTGCCTCTTCAGCGTTGGAACAATGTTGTCTCTCGGAACAACTACTTATTTGCTGCAAATTCTTAGATTTATTTGGTCGGCATCTTCAATCCTCCTTAATCTACAATCCCTCTAATAGCATGTGAAAATTTATGAATCTAACACATCAGAAACCCTTACTGCAATTTTTGGTTTACTATCTCCTACTTGTTCTTTACCTTAACAAGCTATTTAATTGCATAAATATCAAAGTAAACACAAATGCAAGCTTCACAAATACATAGATCATGCACTGAAGTAAACAAAAACAATAACACAAGGGACACAATTATTTTTGGACAATTGTCCCTGGAAAAACCCAATGCGGGAAAACTAGTGTAGCATATATAGGGTTTTATTATTAAGCAGATTTCATGAATACAACTAGGGTGCCAGAAATGGCTCACGCAATAGAGAATTTCCTCAGAAGTATTACCTCTATCCCGAGACAGATATCTCAGAAAATCAGCAATCGAATGATCAACCCCACAGTGACTCTGACTGTTCCTTGTGCTCAAGAGCGAAAGTTACTCCAAGCATTGCTTTGGAACTCGTCACCCTCTCCCGACTCAAGATCTGTTGATCAACTCCGAATTTTCCCCACAAAATCTCCTAGTGCTGCTTATGAAGCCTTATGTGTCCTCTCTGTTAGCCTCTACAACTTCTGCGTTAGCCCCTACGGCCCTCTGCATCCTCTTCGTTGGCTCCTATAGCCTTGGCATGAGCACTCCTTGGGCTGTGTTGTCTCTCCCGACACTTTTCTGCCTCTCTGCTATGTATTCTTCAGCCTTGGATCAAAATCCCTTGCAGAACTGCCCCTCACTGCAAGTGATCTCTAACTCGATTTCCTCAGCAAACCCAACCCCAGAAAATCCAATTCTTGATCTATCTTGGTGTATCTCCAACTGAATCTCAAGCCTCCTCTTATGCTTTTCCTGTTGACGATTTAATGACCACGATTATGTCCCTAATCAAGGGCTAACATTAGATCTGGTTTGACCCTCATCACTTAAAACTTTCTCACCCATTTTATATTAATACACATTAATATTTTTATTTTCCTAAGTTTAGACTTAGGAACCCATTAAAAATACTAATTATTTTAATATCTCTTCATCCTGGTGGAATTTGTCCAAACGATTTCTGGGTCTTGGAGATCTCATGTTCCTTAGACTCTCCACCAAATTTCATGGCTAAAGCACATCCAATGTTATGAAAAATCAGCATTAAGAATACTTTTTCAATATTCTAACTTATTATTCCATTACTCTATGACAATTAGGTAAGCCTCATTATTGATGGTGTCTTCGACATTCTTATGCATGATCCAATTCCCTCATTTAGTTATTTTATAGTGTCATCATTCTCTTTTCAATGTAATAAATATAGTTTACTTGTCGGAAAATTAGTTTGACCTTCATTATCTATATACCAAAAGTCAGTTAGCTCTAACCACTCAATATATTTAATGGATTCTTCATACCCTAATACTAAGACATCATTGAGTATTATAATTAGATGTATTGGATAGTAATGAGATGTCCAACCAGTGCATTTTTTTACTTATTTCATGTATATCTTAAATAAAATGTTCAATTCACACACCTTGCCACCTAGAATAACCATTTTTTTCAATTTTATAGTATGTATCCATCATTCCGCTCAAGGAAATTTACGATAAGTTATTGAACCCTTTAAAACATGGATATAGTGTTAGTGGACTAGCAATACAGAGCCACAACCTCCATGCAACAAACACATTGCAATCTATGAGATTTATGCTTGTGTTGGGTCCCCATAATACTAGTGATTACCCCATTACTATTGTAGTTGTACCCCTTATTAATATTGTTGTGCCCCTATTGCCCCCATATTGTTATTACTATGCCCCATAGAATCCCTCTATTGTTATTTTTGTGGATATATATTATTATTGTTAGGTCAGTTGGGTTATATTGTGACTCCTTAGACTCTTATATATAGAAAGGAGGTTCTGTCATTTGAATCATCCAAGAATTGTTCATTTATGTAATCTAAAGGAGGTTGCCCTGTCGAAGAGGTTGAATTCTAAGGCGTGGATCTATATTTTCTATCTTTTTCTTGAGCTGGTTTCATAACATTTGGTATTAGAGCTTTGGATTCTAGGGTTTCGCTGCTCCAAACACGTTATCGTGGCATTTTCGCTATCACTTTTTTCTGCAACGTTTTAGAAGTTGAAAAAAAAACCCATTTGAGAATACATCACGCTAAATCGTGGGTCCAAATTTTAGAGATTTTTACACTACATTTACGGAGATATGATCTGAGGAATTTGGTCTTTTTGCAGAGTCCTAAATTACATTCCAAAGAGGTGACCTGGGGAAAATCATCATAACTTTTTCTCTGAGCATTGGATTAAAATTTTGTAAGAAGGTGTAGAAAGGGAATAGACTGTAGCTTCTTCTATATATTTTCCAGAGCTAAAGGTTGAAACAATGACTCATGGCACGTCGTACAAGTTCTCTCTACGGAACTAGTTTATAATCAGGTCACTGCGGGAGATTTCGCATAACTCTTCCTTGGAGAATCCAATTTGGATCAGACTAGTGGCATTGGAAAGAGGACACTTAGGGCTACCACATATCACAATTTCATAATTGGATGACTTGAATGTACAGAGATACATCAGAGGCAATATCAAGCTCCTACAAAGTAAAAAAAAGGTGTCTAGATTCTTTTAAATTTTTGCTTAAGATTGGTTTGAAATTTATTTTGAAGGAATTCAAAGGGCATAGTATAGCATTATTATCAGTAACTGACTCCCTAAGGAAAGAAAATGCAAACACCTAGTAAGGAACCTGAAAGCTCTAGCATGACTCATGAAGAAGAGGAAGAAATGCAACATGATATATCAAAATTAGAAGACCAAGTGCAACAACTGTCCCTTGCACAAAAAGGAACACAATCTAAGATTGATGGTTTAGAGAAAGGTGTAGAAGCTAAGATGGATTGTTTAAAGAAAGGCGTAGAAGCTAAGATGATTGACGTGGAAGCTAAGATGGATGTTTTGACAATAGATTTGAAGACAGGCGTGGAAGATTTGAAGACAGATTTGAAGACAGATTTAACAAAGTTTCTACAAGAAATGCTTACTAATGGTGAAAGGGTAGTAAAGGAAAATCATGATGAGAACAAAAGAAATGTTAATCATGATTTCATAGACTCTAATGTTGGATCGAAGAGCCACCATATTCCAAAAATTGATATGAGGAAGTTTGATGGAAAGGATCCCGCAACATGGATATTACAGATGGAGAAATTTTTTGATCTCAATAATGTGCAAAACACACAAAAGGTACGTATGGAAACTTTATATTTGGAACCAAATCATTTTGTATGGTATCAATGGCTTTGCTCTCATAAACAATTTATCATGGGCAATTCTTATGGAAGAATTGATAGCACATTATGAGGATACAAAAAACAACACTTTTTTTAGCCAATTGATAAGCCTCAAACAAAAGGGTTCAATAATGGAGCACATTGAGGAGTTCCAAAAATTGAACATAAGGGTAAAAGATATGGCAGAGGAGCATAGGATTGATGTGTTCATAGGGTCTTTAAAGGATAATATCCAACATGATGTTCGCCTTTGGGAACCTGATTCATTATAGAAGGCATTCAGGTTAGCAAGAAAAATGGAAAGCAAAATTATGGCAACCAGGAAGCATACCACTCACAACTATAAAGACGGAAGTGTTGTTGCCCCTAGTCTTCCACAACCTATAAGGTTGACACACAACAATTGGAAGAAAAAAGAGCAAAAGGGCTTTGTTACAGTTGTGATAGAAAATACACTAAAGGTCATAAGTGTGCTGAGAAGAAATTATTCTACATAGATTGTGAAGAGGAAGAAGAAAAGGAGCAAGAAAGGTCAAAAGAAGAGATATACTCCAGGAACAAAGCCTAGATGAAGAACAAATGAATCCGACCATATCTTGTAATGCATTGGTGGGAATTACAACTCCTCGAACCATCAAGATAGAAGGACAAATCAAGAAGAAAAAGGTAATAGTGTTGATTGATTCAGGAAGTACCCACAATTTGCTCTGTTACATTTATATTCAGGAAGGAGATATTGAACTGAACCCCTTACATGATTTGTTCTGTTACATTTATAGGTTCCCCTGTTCCAGTTAATGAAACTGTACAGTTGCTTTTTAGTTACAGACTTTTACAGTGACTTGGTTATTAGTCATTCGTTTTATCTTATGACAAGATTTTCTCTTCAGATACATTTGTCTTTTTCCTTTTAAAATAAAAGGATAATCATGACTTGTTAACAACAGACAAAGACATAACCCTAACTGTTCAACTACCCTTAACTCAGTAAATAAAATAAAATAAAAATATAAGTCCTACCTACTTTTCTGTCAACCAACATAAAGACGAATAAAAGTGAACTCAAATTTTTTGACCTGGCAGAGACCGACACCTAGTCATGGTGCCTGAGTTGGATGCTCCTGCATCAAATAGGCTATTATGTGGTAACCATGACTGCTCCCAGAGGCTGCAATTGCCATTACATAGGTGTATTAGTATGTATTTTCCATATCAGAGCCAATCCTTGGACTAGTCAGAGGTGAGAGGTTTTTGAGCAACTTAAGGGCACATGAATAATAACATACAAGGATGCACACATGGATACCATATTTAAATCTCAAGATACCGATTTTCATAAGCTGAGGTCCATAAGTCACCCTAGGATTTATACACCATCAGAGATAGAATCTGAAGCAAATAAAGGATACAACCAAGCCTCCGGGGCAAAATAAACAAAAACAGATCAAATTCTCCCCAAGGAAGACAAGAGACGTGGACTCATTATGGGACAGACAATGGTTACTGATTAGAGTCACATCATTATATTAATTTTGGTTCATTCATGTGAGACTACTGAAATCATCTTACCCAAAACACGTATACAGAAAATTGTATTTGTTTGATGCTCCATTATCATCACATGATTATCTTAATTTGTTTGATGCTCCAATATCATCACATGATTATCTTAATTTTGGTCCATTCATATGAGACTTCTGAAATCATCTAACCCAAAACAGAAACAGAAGTTGTATTTGTTTGATGCTCCAATATCATATTTTACACGTATACAGAAACTTGTATTTCTTTGATGCTCCAATATCATATTTTAGTCAACAAAATAGTAACGCAACCCTTGTGCAAAATTGTAATTAAATGCACAAAATTTAACTCAGCTATTAAATTCATTGGTTTCTTTGAAAGCTACGCTAGAAGTTACTATCCACACGTACTTTGTAATTTTGAAAGCTCCAATTCGAACGGAAGTGGTTTTTGAATCTCGTACTTTGGAAAGCCTGAATCAAATATCAATATAAGCTCATTGAGACCCTTGAACCTCTTACTTTGGAGAACTCTAAATCAAAAGCCGAGCAGCCAAATCTACATCAAATTCCTATATTTTATATAAGCTTTACTAACCAAGTTCTACATCAAACGTCAAGAGCTTGATAGTTTGGAAATAACAATGTTAAATGCTTATATAAGCATACTAAAACCAAGTCCAGAATCAAATGTCACGCACCTGATATTTTGGAAATCTCTAAATCAAATCCCTATGTAAAAACAAGATGACAAATAAGTTTACGGTATCAATTTTCAGAATTTTGGTTTTGCATGAAGATGAACTTCATTTCAAAAGGTTAAGACGTTGGGGAAGAATTTGTTCCAAATATTGGCTCCCTTTTGGCATTAGTCGACTCAAGAGCTCAACATGTTGTAAATGATTGTTTTGATTCCATTCCATGCATGCCTTAAATTCTCCTAACCCTGAACGGTTTGACTAGGACAGTGAAATTTTTTGAGCTCAACCATTATTGGAGGTATATGTTGATTGGTTTCAGTCTTGAAACGAGTTTAGAGGCAGCTTCCTTTCATTTGCATACTACTTCCTTCTCTCATACAACATGTCGATATATCTTTATTGGATTTATATTTGTTCCATAGTCATAATAAATGTATGCCAACGAACAAGATTGTGATAACTGATGATTAATACAGGGCATGCATTGAATAGATGAGTTTCATGAAGGGCAAAGACATGGAAAATATATGGGACCATGGGACAATGGTCTCATGGCGGCGGAATCTCAGACCATGCAAAAGGTGTAAAAACATTTGGTAGATATGGAGGCATCGGATCAAGAAAGATAAAGCCTTGTTGGGATTTTGCTCCATAAATACTCCTATTGTTCTTGTAGCTATTAAGATAAAGAAAAATCGAATTGTGTAGCATACCCTAACGGTCGAAGGTGAAAAGCAGATCAATTGAAGGCTTTAAGAAACATTGATCCTCGAAGACTATTGTCGACAAATGTGGACCCTCCAAGACTCCATGGAAATAGAGCTAATCGGTAAGAATACCATATATTTCTGAACCAAGTGATTAATACATGTCACTTGCAAATCGACATAGATCAGGTATAACCCGATCCCCAATTCAGATTCAGCATAATTCGGTGTAGCTAAATAAGGCGTGAGAGTAATAAAATAGTAGAAACAAGGAAATGCACAAAAGTTGGGGACAAAGAGCACCACCAAGGAAAACCATACGCTTCTGCAATCGGTAAAAAAAACACCAATGAATGCTTTATTAAAATAAGTTAATTACTTTTGCATGATAGTTAGTTAAATATAGTGATTGAGTGGTTGAGTGTTGAGTCATGTCGAGTTAAGCGATAGACGACTTTGAGTGTGTGGTTGCATATCAATATATTTTAGGCAAGTAGCTAGTTGGAAAATGATAAATACCCTTCACTCGGTTCATTGTAAGTATCATGTTTTGTGTGATCAATAGAAGAACCACAACTTGTGTTTTATGTCTGAATAATTCATGCTTTGTCTCCTCCGTCCGCAGAAGTAGAATATGTAGCAGCAACATCAGTAGTGTGTCAAACAATTTGGTTAAAAAGAGTATTTAATGGATTCAAGCAGAAACAACAAGGATCAACAACAATTTACTATGACAACACCTCAGCGATTGCACTATCTAAGAATAGTGTGTTTCATCAGAAGAGAAAGCATATTGATACTAGATATCACTTTATTAGAGAACTTGTGAGAAATTGAGAAATTCACTTGAAGCCTTGTAAATCTAGTGATCAATTGGCTGATATATTTACTAAGTCATTAGCACAAAAGGTGTTTGAGTTTCATAGAAGAAACTTGGGTGTCGTAAGCCTAGCTGAGACATAGACCAATAGACATGTTTGAGTTGTCATGAGTCATGTTTTAGTTTAGCAATCGTAATTATGGGGGAGTGTTAAAATAAGTTAATTACTCCTGCATGAGGAGTTAGCTAAACATAGAGAGTTATTTAACTGAGTGATTGAGTGGTTGAGTGTTTGAGTGTTGATTCAAGTCGAATTAAGTGATAGACAACTTTGAATGTGTGGTTGCATGTCAAGATATTTTAGGCAAGTAGCTAGTTGGAAAAGGATAAATACCCTTCACTGGGTTCATTGTAAGTATCATGTTTTGTGTGATCGATAGAAGAGCCGCAACTCATGTTTTATGTGTGAATAATTCATGCTTTGTCTCCTCTGTCTTTTTAACATGCTTCTCCAATCCGTGATAAGAAATACCAACGAGTAATGTTATTTTAACACTACCTAGAGATTGATTCACATCTCAACATGATCGAATGTAGCATATTAAGGTGTTAGAACAAGAAAAGAGGGTGGAAACAAGGAAAAATATTGGAGCCAAGAGCAGAGAGCACCTCTAGAGAAAAACCATACGTCTTTGTGCGAACACAAGCAACATTGTGCAAGCATGCACAACCTGGAAAACGCTTTGCGCGTTGTATGTATAACATGAAACTACATGCTATACAATGTTAACCTACAAGAATCTCAACATACACATCCCAGACTTACGCAAACGGCCACACTCCAACAAGCGTTCAAAAGTTGTAATAACTAGTGATATCGTTAACAGGTGGGAATATACTTCTTGAACTAGTTCGGGTAATGGATTAGGGACAAAACTCACCTCCCAAGCACAAACTAACTGCAATCAATTTCCTTAGTTGTTTTCGACGAGCTCTATTCTAGAGCTGGTGAAAGTTGCTCCAGGGATTGAACAATGCCGTCCCTTTTATCTCGTCTGAGATATCGTTGTGGTTAGTTAAATCTCAACCTAACCTAGCCTAGTCCCGCTTGACCAACCAAAAATGTTCCACTTGTCCTTGATATTCAAATTTTTCTGTGATAGTTAGCCAGTCATCATCGATCAGCCTTAAATATCCACTTCAACCCTAAATCAATTATCTATTTGACTCAACCCAAATTTTCTCATATCAACTTCTCTTGTATCAACATTTTAATATTTTAAAAATAATAAATATTTTCTAACTTAATACAAAATATAATTTTTTGTGCAGGGGGATTATTTCATGGTCATGATTACAAACCATATTGTATTGAGCTATCCACTGCGAGAGAAAATTGTCTCAGAGGACCTATAAGTGGAAGGGATCGAGTTATTGAGGTGAAATGGATCAATAGAGTAGATAATTCTAGTGATAATGTGGAAACAATCCATGTATATATATCACAAAAATGTAAGATACAAGTGGGTGATAAATTAGTTGGAAGGCATGGTAATAAATATATTATTTCAATAGTTTTGCTTGGACAAGATATTCCCTATTTGCAAAATGGAATACTAGTTGATATGATATTGAA
>APFE031238715.1:36135-68891 GCA_000404065.3 Pinus taeda
CTGAATGGTGGTATAACACTTCCTTCCATACAGCAACAAAAATGAGCCCATTTATGGCACTTTATGGGTATCAACCACCATCCATCAGATCATATTTAAGAGAAAATTCTAAGGTTCAGGCAGTGGAACATCAACAACGAGTTCTCTAACTCTTAAAGGATAACCTTGTGTTGGCATAGAATAGAATGAAACAACAGGCAGATCAACATCACAGCGAAAGAAGTTTTGATGTAGGTGATTGGGTATTCCTACGGCTACAACCATGTAATCAAATGTCCCTCAAGCAAGCTAAGAAGGATAATAAATTATCACCAAAGTATTATGGTCCGTACAAGGTGTTGCAAAAGATTGGTACTATGGCATACAAATTGGAGCTTCCTGCAGCTTCTTGATTGCACCCAGTTTTCCATGTTTCATGTTTAAAGAAGGTTATAGGCAACAAGCTCCCAATTCAAACAATATTGCCAGAACTTAATGAGGAAGGGAAAATTATATTGGAAATGGAAGCAGTCACAGAAATAAGAACTTGATAGCTACAAAATCGATCAATTTTGGAGTATCTTATCAAGTGGAAGAACTTATCCGCTGAAGATTCCACATGGAAGGATGAGAATTTTATACAGAAGTATCCAAAACTACTCAAGCGTTGAGGACAACACTTTTTTTGAAGGAGAGGGGCATGTTGGGTCCCCATAATACTAGTTATTACCCAATTACTATTGTAGTTGTACCCCTTATTAATATTGTTGTGCCCCTATTGCCCCCATATTGTTATTATTGTGCCCCATAGTATCCCTCTATTGTTATTTTTGTGGATATGTATTATTAATGTTAGGTCGGCTAGGTTATATTGTGACTCCTTAGACTCCTATATATAGAAAGGAGGTTTTGTCATTTGAATCATCCAAGACTTGTTCATTTATGTAATGTAAAGGAGGTTGCCCCCTCAAAGAGGCTGAATGCTAAGGTGTGGATCTATCTTTTCCATCTTTTTCTTGAGCTGGTTTCATAACAGCTTGCCATCAAACCTCTAGGATCTTGGCTCTCAATCATCATTTAAGTCACTCTGCCCCCCTACACCAAGGTGCGTTGCCACTAAGGTTTGGCTTTTAATTCAAAACCCGTGCAATTCATTCTAAGATTGGCTTCTTTTCATGGTATCTCTAATCTCTCCAATATGGAATTTTGGTTCTCGCTTCTCTGTTCCCTTCTTTGGTTCAGTTTTTGTAGCAAGATTCCTCACTTCATCCTCCTTGTAATTCTAATTCTCTCCCCCTACTATTAGCCAGATAAGCTTAATCCCATGTGAATCCCCCCTATTATTACTCTATCAGTGCTATGTTCTTCCCTCCTGCACAAATGACCATTTTTCTCAGTGAGACCTAGTTTGGCGAACTGAGGTGTAGAAACCTTGTAGAAGCAGTTTGATGGGGCCAGTAAAAATTTACTACTTTAGCATGGAACCTTACAGACATATACCTTTCCAATGACATAAGAATCATCCCAATTGGAGTCTGTATGCAAAAATTATTTCAATTGGAAGATGACCTTCCTGTTTTGACCACCATAATTTGAGTGGATCACATTTCATCCCCTATTATTCATGGAAAAGGGTTAACCACCTGATCATGAAAAATAATAGTTTAGAAGACGCCATATTGTAACTCTAGTTAAGAGTTCAAGGATTGAAACTTAACCACTAATAGGCTATCAAGTTGTGTTATAATCGAGCCACTAGGAGGAAAAGGGGTTCCATTTTATGGGAGTGCATTTTTTTCCATAGATGAGTAGAGTAGACGAGAGTGGAGTAGGGAGAGGAGAGAGAAAATAGATATGGTTTTTGCATTGTAGCATTCCATGCACCACAAGTCTCTCTCTTTGTACTTGCATCTATTTTCCATGTAGAGAAAAAGAGCAGAGAAACCTCACCTTCTAGTTGGGTTTCCTCCTAAAATGGTTTTTGAGGTTATATCTTGTGTTAAGTTGTGGTTCATGAGTTTTATTTCATTTTTCTCTATTTTCTGCATAATTATCATTTAGATACATACGCAAAAAACAATAATTATCAGATCCAAGAATCCAAGGAGAAATAAATCCTCATAGTTTAGATTTTGATTTTTCTTAATATATTTTAGAAGATTTATTGTGATGAATTGTCCAATGAGATATCCATGATAGTTAATAGATCAATGATGAAAATATAAAATATTGAAAATAAATTAAATATAATATAATAGTATATTGAACTGTTAAACTTGGCCACTGAACCTTGAAAGACCAAGTATGTGATTCAACTAATAAAATTAGCAATTGAACCTTAATTAACTCAAATCTATGAGCAAAAGGATACATGTCGGTCACTTCATTTGAAAATGACATCCCATTATTTCTAAATAATTCACTTTAATGGAGATTAAAGGATGTTGTAAAATTTGATATTAGGCTTCACATGAATATCGCAAACGTTAGCACCACATTATCAAATCTTATGCTCATTTGGCTCATGTTATTGTCACATTATCCAATCCCAGTCTCGTGTTAGATCGAAAATCTTGACTTCAACGGGCATTGAAATGCATGCTATTTTTTCATGCGCAACAAAACACCTATCATCACATTATCAAGCACTAGGCTCATTTGTCTCATGTGCTATTATCACATTATCAATGGTCAATGTTTAGTTTAACCATATTTCTTTTGTGTTGATTTTTTGTGTTGATTTGGGAGGGAGGTTTTTACTTTTTCACATTGTGAATTGAGCTACTCTTAGTGGAAAGTTGTATTTATTAATATTAAATATGATAAAGAAAAAGTATTTTATATATAAATTAAACATATATATGACACCTAATAAAATTTTTGATTATAGAGATTCACCTCATTTTATTATGGCGATTATTAATTTGTAAATAAGCCTTGTTACAATATTATGGGCCAATACCTTAGCTCACCAATACCACATGTCCAGAAAACCATAACTGATTTTATATGACAGTTTTCTAATTAATGAATTTGATAGGTAGCATTTTTTTAATAAATGAATTTAATGAAAAAGAGAAAAAAGACATACCTATTTTGAAAATAAATCTAAACCTTTGATTTGTGTATATTATAAGAATATTTTAGAATATTCATATCTACTATCCATAATAGTTATTGATAATTAAATTAAAATTATTATATCCCAATTCCAAAATAAACATGCCTATCCATTTTTCAAATTCTAAAACTTATGAAACATATTATTATAATATATATTTATATAATTACGCTGTAAGGTGTTTCCCTTTGAAAACCATTCCCCAAACTACCATGGTGTACTTGTTTATAGTGTAAGATTGGTACTTGTTTATAGCGTAAGATTTTATGTTAGACGGCCAAAGAATCCTCGGCCATTAGATTTAAATAGTTATCAAAATAGTTATAACAACCTTCTTCGGCTGGGGAAAATGAAAAAGCAGCACATTTGCATCTAAACTCTCAGCAAAGAGAATCAATTTGAGATCCTCGCTCACAAATTCATGTAGCTCATCACAGTCATCATGGAATTGAAGTTACTATACATTTCCATCATTTGCGGGCATGCTTCTGTAGGGGGATTCACTTTCGTGTTAGCCCTTGACGCTTACTAGTGTGATGATGGAATATCAGGCCTGGCTACTCAGCTTGGCTCATGGAGTTGCAAAGGATGAGAGAAGTGGAAGAAGAGGCCTTGGTCGTGATGGAGATGGGATACAGTACCTAAACCAACTTCACCCCATGAAAACTAAACCAAGTTACCAAATCTCTCAGAGACTGAGATATTGTAGGCAGCTTCGAGGAGAACTTGGCTAGTTGCTTTCTTGTCTTTACTAGCTTTTTGTTACTTGTAGGCTAGTAGAAGGGATCACTCGAAGTGATTGGTGGCGGTTCACTCCATTTTGGCGAGATGATCCTCTGTGGAAAGCAATATGTATTTCCTAGTCTCCTCGAAGATCCAACAAGCCAACTTCTTGACCAAGGTTTCCCTGCAACACCAAATATTGCCAAGCATCCATCGTACCATAAAAATCCTTCCCTGTAAGGCTCAGGAAACCCTTTGGAAACCCTTTGCGATCACATTATGCAACAATGGAGATATCCATGCTTTCATGGAAGAGTTTCCTTCTTATATATTGACCCTACACCAGGTTGAAAGGGCCTAAATCATTATTTATTCATGATTCTTTAAATCCTCTATTGTTTGGTATTATTAAAAATTTCCTCTGTATTTGGCCGAACAAGTTGAGGTCCATACATTACCACCATTATGACTATGATGCGCCTATTGACGAATATGGTAGGCAAGAGTTGGTGATGCCAAACTTTGTTCTGCAATTAAAGAGTGTGTGGGGTCTAGGAAGCCCCATCCCCCACTTTTTTTTTTAACTTTTCTTGAAAAATCTACCCCTGGGTTGCAATGAGAATTGAAAAACAAGTATGCTTCAATTATCCTTCCACAATCAGAAAGTTAGGAACTTTTGTAAGTCCATATTTGTATTTTCCCCTTTTCTTTGAAACAATTTCATACTTCGTAACCATTGAAGTGCATACTTTGATACAGGATAGGCTTAATGGATATACATGAACTTAGACTAGAGATTATTATAAATGGGATTTTACATTCGATAAGTCGATTACACAAGATGGAATGCTTGCCAATTAGGAAGGGGGTTCTAGTGCAAGTCCATTGATTACGGTACTAATGTTTTCAATAATATCAGTTTCTTGTCTTGTGGGCTCTGTCTAGTTTATGGCTGCTATCTGCTGCAGATCCCAATTAAGCGATATCATTCTTTGGAATTCTCAAGATCCATGGACCCTTCTGCTATCTGTTTGGAGATTCTATGATCAAACAACTTATTACAAGTTATAATGAGAGCAAAGCCTTCTCACAAGACATATTGCTCCCCAAAAAATTAAAAAACAATGTTTCAACATTTTTCAATACTGTATAAAGGCCATGGCCAACTCAACTCATATGTTAGATGGAAGAATAACACTAGAATGCTGTCAGGATTGATGTCTTTTAAGATTAGCCAAGCCTTCACAATTGGTTTTCATCTTTCGCATACATTTGAACATTGAATTTACTGAAGATTAAAACCTCATAAATTAACTAATCCATACACTTTGTTTCAATTTTACCACAACAATAGAAAAACAAAATTTCAACATAAATATGTTATAGTTCTCTTTTGCATCTCAAGTAAAAAGTATTTGCCATTTTTCTTATTATTATTGGTAAATAGATCAAATTACAACTTTTTTAAAATGAGGTTTGAACTGGATTGATTTGAAACTTTTGAATTTTTCCAGATCGAGGTATTTATTACATTTGATAAATCTCAAAGAAGCTTTTACTACAAGAGGCAATGGCACCATACTGAAATATCCACTGCAATCATCAGTAAAGCAAAATTACTACCTACTGGATCTTTCTCAAACCTTGGTCTATAACTAATGAAACCAACAACAGGCTTAAGGGAAGCAAAGTAAGAATTCACAGGCCCTCCTCTGTGTACCTCGAGAGGCTAACAACCCTCATAGCGGGTGGTTAGCTCATGCCGTAAACTGGGACATTATTTAAGCTTATCAGGGATGTTAGAACCCAAGACCTTCACCAATATTTTCCAACCATGTTTAGAATAAAGTATGTGATGCTTTCCACTTAAACTATTTTTGGGTAAAGTTTACAGGATGTAGAGAGTGTCTCTACATTCTATGTGCATGTTTAGAAGAAAGTATGTGAGGTTTTCCACTTAAACTATTTTTGGGTAAAGTTTATAGGATGGAGAGAGTCTCTCTACATTCAATGAGAGAATTTTTCTGGATGAATCTATGTGGATAATTTTTAATTCTATTCAAAGTTTAGGTAGACACTCCACTTATCATCAAGGACCCGAAAAAGGTGTAGCTGATGTAACCTTCTCAACAAAAACCAAAAAATAATTCTACTTTCTAATTGAAAATTTTTACCTCTTTTGCAAGTAAACAACATTTAAAAAAACTTTGAACTTATACTTTGTGTTTGCTAGGCCCCACCCAATGATTTTCCTTGGATTGTTATCATGGCATTCAGGACCAATAAAGGCCTACAAAAGAGAGAACCAAATAAGGTGCAAGTCCTTATCTTCCTAAGAAGGCATTGAAATCTCAGGTCAAAGACCTAGGACCAACCTAGTAAAGCCTTTCAAGAACAAATAAAGTTGGTGCATATCCTTATCTTTAAAGGCTCAAATTTTCATGATCAATTCTGTGAGATAGAAGGCCAATCAAAGGATTGCAATCCATATATACAAACTTTAGTTTGAATCCAAAGGAAAACCTTCAATCAAATTATTTGTGATATATTATAGAAAATTCATAAGTTGCTAATGCATACCTCCATAGAGTTACATCCTTCCATAACCTTATGAATTACCTATCAAAGAGGCCATTGCATCTACAAAATAGTTCAATATCTTCAACAGTGACTAAACTAACATCTCTATGACATTCCACATGATTTTCCCAACAATGTCTGCAATGGCATGGAGGGCAGTACGCGGATAATCTAAAAATTTTGTAAACACAATATGCAACAGTCACAGTATAGCACTGATTTCTTCCTGAATGAAGCTCATACACCCAAGTACTAATGCAATAAACAAATCTATGAAACACCAATCATATATTCCAAAACCATGGTAAGCCCCTGCATTACATTTCCCAGAACAGAAATAATTAATGCTCCAGGGACTACCAATGCCTGAATTAAGGCTGCTGATATGACTTCTATGATTGTAAACACGTCAAATGATGAAAAAGGTATTTAAGCTCTATGGTGCATAGGGGTGATAATTGGAATCTCCATCCCACCAATCCATATGGGTGGCAGTGCCGACAACTACCAACCTATGTGGAACCTTGTCAATGATGTGGAGTTCACATGTGGATGACGCAACAATCATAATATCAAAATGATCAAGGAGTAGTTAATGATGTTTTTTCTCCATCAACCTAATGAAATGTCACACTAAAATTTTATAGTTTGATGGTTAGGAACATCATTGAAAATTTGAAAAGTTCGTTACATTTTTAATGAATTGTTTTTTCCACAATTTTATATTAAAATATATAAAATTGTGAGCACTTAGTTAATCATTATTTGATAAATTTAGATGAGGCATTTTGAAAGTTAGATTGTTGTGGATTCACTAAATGCAATTTGAATGGCATTGGATAGTCCACTAAACATTAAAGACTGCAAGAAAAGCTTAGCAAACACTGAAGTTTTTTTTTACATAGTTATATTATTAGCACTTGCACTATATGTTGCAAAAGAAATGTCATAAAGCATAAATTGACGAGTAATGGCAACATAGGAATAGACAAATCTAAGTAAGATGCATAGATGTAAAAGAAATGAAATTCTATGGTTGACCATGGTTAACCATGTATCTATGTAAATGGCTTCAATTTTTGTTGTTCTTTTTTATGACTAGAATATCTCCACGTCACAAAGACTACATTGTTGTGCACCTTACCTTCCCTCCAAACATAAGGAAATCTTAATGAATAACTCACAATATTTAGTTATGCAGGATTAAAGGGTCATAGTCTCGTGGAAAACCCCTAATGGAATCGATCCACTCAATTTTTTTTTGTTGAAATGGCTTGAATCATCAACAACATAACCACAAGTTTAGGATAACAAGTTATAAATCTCAACTTTGTTTTTGTTGAAATGGCTTGAATCATCAACAACATAACCACAAGTTTAGGATAACAAGTTATAAATCTCAACTTTGTTTTTGTTGAAATGGCTTGAATCATAAACAACATAACCACAAGTTTAATACAACAAGCTATAAATCTCAACTTTTCTAGGACTCTGATTTTGTATATGATACCACCTCTCCACTTTGCGAGGACTCTCATTCTGTACTTCATCAATAAAGTGTAAAAATCAATGAGGATGATTTGTTAGACAACAGAACCCAGTTTATGATAAAAATGAAATACAGTTTATGATAAAAAAGAAATACTAGTAAAGAAACAAAATTTCATAAAACGTTGACTAATTTCTTGTATGTTATTGTTTCCTATACCATTGCCTTACAACGTTTTCTTTGCAACATGTGGTGCAAATGCTAGTTTAACTTATTTTTTTTATTTGCTAGGTTATGTGAGTCTTAAGATGACTCATGAGAGTTTAACATGGCTCAGATTTTACCCACATTTTTAAATAATAACAAAATATTTTAACAAAATACCTTAACACCGGAACATCATTTAATTCATATTATGATAAATTACTCAATTTTATTAAAAATTATAGTATATATAGTGTTTTTTGGCTTAATCTATTTTTTTAAACCATTAATTGAATGATGATAAATTATAAACTATGTTAGGTTGACATATATTATCATTTATAATTCTTAATTTTTTAAAAATATATAAAAATACATTTCATATAGATTATATTTCTTATCACCATGCTCATCCGTCTTTGAAAATCGAGGCAAATATGTTTTTATAAAATTGATTGACACTCAAAGCTGATGATATGCGTTGGCAACAACCTTATTTTAGTTTTAATGTTTTCACTCCCTAATGGCTACTAAATTAGTGATTTTTTATTTATTTTTATTGAGTGGAATCTTGATTGAAAATCTAAATATGGGCTAATGGAAAAGCTAGATGTAAAAATAAAATTATAATTTAATATTATTTTTAAATTTATTTTTTTAAGTAATTTTGTGATTTTTATTAATATTATTTAAGAAAATATTAAAGCCAAAACATATTTTAGAAAAATCTACAAAAAAAATAATATATATTTTACAATTTTATGAAAATATTACTTTTAAAGGTAATATTATTTTGACTATTATTTTTATAAAATATAATTTTTTTAATACTTAAAAATTATTGTTTTTTTCAAGATGCATTCTACACTCTTGTTTCAGGAAGATGTGTGATTTCTTTTCTTTGCTCAATCTTGAGTTGAGAAATGTTCTTTCTAAAATAAAAATGAAATAGTTTTTAAATAAAAGCAATCTCAAATATTATTAAAAACAAAAATGAATATATTTATGTGATTAGTTTTAATTAAAGTCCTGAGTTGACATATAGCCCTTCTAAAATTAAACTTAAATAATTTTTAAATAAAAAAAAGATGTCAAATATTATTAAAAACAAAAATGAATATGCTTATGTGATAAGTTTTAATTAAAAGCTTTGTAAAATATCAATTATCTAACTTTCATCATGTCCATTAAGTGTGTTGTTAAAAATAAAATTGGCTATCTCTATTTGGTTAGTTTTAATTAAAAGCATTATAGAATATCAATAATCATATTGCTCACTCAATTTGTTGTTGACATTACAACCTAGAAGATATAAAAAAAATTACTCTCTCTCAACCATAAATATTTTTAGATATTAATGTGGAATAACATAATTTATATCAACTTTTAAAAGTTATATTATATATAATATATATATATTATATATATTATATATTATATATATATAATATATATATATAGATATATTATATAGATATATATATATATATTACTTTTAAAAAATATCTGCTATATAGGTAAAATATCTATATTAACTAATTTATTTCAATATCTAATTCAATTTTTATTTTTTATTTTGTAAATTTGTGCATAGAGATTCGTTAATCAAGAGGAGTTTACAATACCGTCTCAAGGTGAGATTTTTACATAAAGACCAAAACCACATTGTAAGGAGACATCTAGGTAAACAAAGTAACAAAAACAAAAGTATCACCCAACTTGGGGCTGGTTTTCATATTTACTTCTTTTCCTTTACATTTTAGTTACTTTCACCAACCCATTCACTAAAGGAGTAAGCACAACTTGTTGAAGAATACCCTGACAAGCTGCTATTTTGTCCTTATCAGATTTAGAGGAAACTAATTCGTGGACTCGCTTTACCGCTCCCAACAAAATAGTAGTACTATCTACTTTTTTGCAAAGTGTTAAAATTTTATTCTCCTTACTCTCCTCGTAGTCCTCATTCGAAGAGAGAATTTCTTCATTTGATTCACTGTCCTCCTGATCCAAAGATGAGGAGTCATCTTCCTCCATAAGGGGCGGGTTGCATGACTTCCAAGCCTTATATTTTGTCTTTTGTTTTACTGGATTTTGAGTAAAAGAGTTATGTAGGTGTCATGTTTGATGGTAGAGGCGACAAAGAAAAGTCGTGTTCTTATTGTTCAAGAGCTAGATCCAGTGGGAATCACCTATTTTCAGACTGATTTTGTCAGGCAAGCCTTTACTAATGTCGAGTTCTACATAGATCCTACTGTAAGTATAAACTCCACTTTGGCCTTGCGCAAGATATGTGGCTAGGAAGTGACCCAGGGTGTTTCTAATCCTTGTAATCACTAAATCATGATATAAATGCATCGACAAGTTTGGAAGCCGGACCTATATCAAAAGCTCTATAATTACTTTCATAGAGCAGTGAAAGTCTAGGAACGAAGGGGTCATGAAAAGTCCCCCTTTCCTCAGAACCATGGACCCTTAGATAAAACACTATGATAATCTTCCCGATGGGACAACACAACTATGAAGAAGACCTTAGAATAGAAGAGAACCTTGCAAGATCTAGTCTAATTAGACATTATCCATTTGTAAAGATTTGTTGTTTGAGGCCATATCCCATAGATGTGGTAGATCAGGGCATTCTCTACCATTAGCTTGTGAAGGTCTTCTAGATATGCATGGGAAATGTTAACGAACGGAATAGCCTTCGATATTTTCATGATAAATTGACTAGGTACATCCTGGGAACTTCATCCTCATCCTCCGATCAGGGTTACTTCAAAACCCTTTCTCTACTCCCTAATTATCAATCTAGTTTACGATGAAGGACTTGTTAAGTCTGGTTGTGGAGATAAGGCTTACTAGGCCCTGACCCGACAGGGTTAGATAAGATTTTTTTCTTTTTATTTTTTTTGTAATATGGTCATATTATCTTAATTATCAGGCACAATCACACGGTTGACTGCAACTTCTTTTGTAACACGTCTAAATAAAATGTAACCAGAAATTTGTTTAAGTTATGTGAAACTTTTATCAGTTCTCCTAATTTTATGTATGATATTGTAACTTAAAACTGGGCCTTTTACCATGGTTGGGATTCATGCATGTTGTTTACTTGCATAGTTTTATATCTTGAATATAAGTCATTGTATAGTAAGGTTTTGGCCCAGAATCGATACTTGTGGTTTAGTATAATTTTGTCCTCATATATGCTTTACCATTGTTAGTTCCAGTATTGTATTTGTCTCCACACCTTTGGTGCATGCAGATGTATTTAATTTTTTTTTCTGTATACAATCATTACCAGCAAGTACATTTATATTATTTTGTTTCATACATGTTTAATCATTACTAGGTCTAGAGATCTATTTGGCCCTTGTATCTATGCCAATGAAGATGGCATGGTGCTTTTAATTACTACATGATTTTTGTTACTTTTCCCTTTCCTCGGTGGCTCAAAATTATTGATGCCCCACTGAGAAAACGTCCTGGGTATTTCAAGACTAGTCTCTTGATCCTTAAGATATTTAGTTAGGTTACTTAGAATCTAGGTTGCCTAGGTGGAGCTCTGGATTGTGACCTCTTGCTAACTGGCTTCCCCTTGAATCTTTGTTATGAATCTTCTATGAAGGTTAAGAAGTATACTAATTTTCTTTTTTGTCTCTCTAGTTGTTTTTTTTAATAAGTACTTTATTACCCGACATTTTTATGGAACATAGCCACGTTACATACATCACATAGTAATTATTTCATGCATAGGTTCATGATACACAAGAATTATTCTTTCCACACGCCTTTATCAACACTGGCTATAATAAAGAAAGACCAACTATTAACTGCTACGCAACCTGTAATCCAAGAATAAGATTAAACCAAAAGTAACAGTATTGCATAGAGTTCACTATTAATATATACAAAACTCGTAAGAAATTTTTTTGTGTCTGTCTTGACTGGTTGTTTAGCACCTAAGAAGACCAAGCTGCCCAACCACGAGCCAGGCAATGACATCCAGGCTCTCCCCCCAACTTCCTTGCTCCAGACAGTTACAGTATTCAAATGCCGAGTTAATCCATTTTGAACCGTAAGACTTACTAGTCCAGCTCAAAATTACCCATTCTCAAGGTTTATTGTTCGAGGGTTCCACTGGCTTAGTGTCTAGGTCAAAAACGCCTCAAACCTGGCAAAAGTATGTCCCCTTTCTAAAACTTCTACATTGATTCTATTCCTCAAGTTTTTCACTTCTTTGTTCTTTCAATCCTCTAGCTAACGTTAGCCATACCCTGGATTTCCCCCACCGAGATTGGGTTTTCCTTCTTTTCCTTTCTCTAGGGAGAGAGAAAGCGATAACTATTTCAAACTTTTTGGACATTTGGAGTTCGTTACCCTTGGTCTCTTTTAATATTTTTCAAACACACTTTTTTATATTTGTAATCAACAAAGTTTATTAAAAGGTTCCACTAGGTTCTTCTACCAAGCCACAAGTTCCAACCAACATACGAAAATAAAAAATACTAAGATAATTAAAGTAAAAGTAACGATAGTAACTTATGTATCATGGGGTGTTACATATGAAGACCGACACTAGTTACATTCTTCAACGCCATTGATAGAAGATTTCGACTTTTGCTATCTTCCTGGTTTGTGGTCTTCCTTAAACCACCACTAATAGAACACTTCAAATTTTGCTACCCCATTTAGTTTGTGGTCTTCCATAAACCACTAGATTTAGTGTTCGCATCTAGCCATTGGTTTTTATTTACCTTCATATTTTAGCTCTCTTCTTGGACTCACATACGCCCTTCAAATTGGTGAATGTTGGAAGCATAATCCTTAGGGGATTATGTAAATTGTAATATTCACTTGTGTGGAAATAAAAAAGCCACAAGAGAACATGAAGAGTTATGAGAAGTCCAAGAGACCTCTTGGAATATGAAACCAAGTGACATAATATTTTGTATTTATGTGTATCATATGAATAATATTTTTTGAAGGGCCAGATGCAAACATGAAAATGGAACCATCCATGAAGGATCAAGTCAACGAGAAAAGACAAAAAGTGTACCCGTTCTAAAATGTGATGATAAAGAGAGGGAGATGGTTACATGATAATTTCGATGTATTCATTGTTATTATAGTGAAGATATAATATATTGATTTCAATTTTATCATTATTTTTAAAATTTTATGTAGATCATAATGAAAATTTCTTAAAATGGATAAAGAAAGAGTTTAAATTAATTTTAAAAAACTTCATATAATCAATTGGACTTTGAAATTTCCTTTGGTCTAGCTCAAATGGTGGAAATGATAATTTTTTATGATCTCTGTCAAGTTCATATCTTATTTATGACATGACAAATATTTATGATGATCCCATAAATTAAGAATTTAAAATATTATTAATTAAAAACATTAAAAGAAAATGAATTATTGGAATTGTAAATATCAGTGGTTGAGATAAAGGATAAATTGTTAAGATCTCTATTCAAATTCAAATCTTATTTATGATATATGATGTCCGGGTAAGTTAAACAATTAAGATATTGAGAATTAAAAACATTAAAAAAAAAGTTATTAAATTGCAAATATCAATGGTTGAGATGCCTAATTAAATTTAATTGCAAATTTCACCAAAAATTATATAATTAAATATCTATATTAATTGGTTGAAAAAACTAAAAAGTTAAAATATTCATTAAATTAAATATTTAGAATTTTAACACACATATATATATGAAAAAAAAAAAAATATTTTAATTCTTCTTATTTTCAAAAACATGTTTGATATTTTAACCATTCCTCATAATCAATAAACTGATATATATTAGATACATTTACACATTAAAATTTTTAAAAATTCAACCTAATTTAAACTTGTTATGATTTGAATTTTTTTTAATTATTTTTATTCAAAATTCAATTAAAATATTCAAAAGTTCATTGGAATTGTAAAATTAATAATTGAAATTACACAATCTAAAAATGCTAACTTTAAAAAATATTCAATATATTTATACTTTCAAAAATATAATTTCATTAAAATTATTTAACAAAACTTCAATCATATTTCTTTTTAAAAAAGAGTAATTTTCTTTTCTTTTTTAAGTTTCCATATTTAGTATTTTATTTATTTTACCTAACATTAAATTTACAAAAAATTAATAAACAACTTTTTATATTTACTCTTTATACCTTTAAAAAAAAATTGAAACTTTATTTTCCCTAATATTAAATTTACAAAAAATTAATAAACAACTTTTCATATTTACTCTTTACACCTTTATAAAAAAATTGAAACTTTATTTTACCTAATATTAAATTTACAAAAAGCTAATAAACAATTTTTCATATATACTCTTTACATCTTTAATAATAAAATTTCATATATACTCTTTACATCTTTAAAAAATTGAAGCTTCAAAACTCCATCGTTGAATGGTTTACACTTTAAAAAAAATTGAAAACTTCAAAGTCCATTGTTAAATGGTTTACACCTTTCGAATAAAGTTTAAACTCTTTTTTGTTTAAACAAGTCATTGTTTTCTTATTAAAAAAAAACCTTAAAAACTTATAATATCATATAAATATTAAATTTTTTTAAATACATTTTATATATATTAAAAAAAAAGACCTTTACGTTTCTCAAATAAACGTCAAATTTTTTTTATAAACAAATATTTATACTCTCTTAATATAAATATATATATATATATAATATATAATATATATATATATATATATAATATCATTTTTTAAATACATTTTATATTTATATAAACAAAGTAATTAAAAAAAATCATAGTAATTGATAATATCAAAGGAATATAAAATCATTTAAATAAGACTCCCCAACATTATCAACTCAAGCAAAGAAAAAGCAAACCAAAACCACTAAACGCTCAAATATTATGGCACCATAAGCAATGTGCACCGTGAAATCAAATAATAAAAATAAAATCCATTCATTACAGTAGAGATCATTGTGGTGCAATAACGGAGCAGTTTTTGTGCTTTGATAAAATAAAATGTGAAGAACTTTGCACACACTTTATGCTGGGTGCGGTCATTGGCGCAGCTGCTTGACTTAATCCCCCACGACATTGCCGATTGTACATAAAGCATTTTCCAACGGTCAACTGAAGACAACATCAGTAAATTGCAACACCTTTCCAAGTGATAACGTTTGAGGCCAGTTAACTTTTCCGACTGTGGGAGCATTTGCAAAGTGCTGCACCCATGCTAGTAAAGACTCACTTTTCCGACTGGGAGCATTTGCAAAGTGCTGCACCCATGCTAATAAAGACTCAACAGGTTCAGCGAATCTGCAATCTGCTCCGCGATTATTTCTTTTAACCTGCTCTGCCCCAAGTCGACGTAGATATCTACAATTGTTGCCTGTCCGACACAGTGCGCTTTAAGTAGATTGTAGATTCTCGGAATATTTCAGGATTCAACGGAAATAGGTATGGTCAATTTTCAAAGAACAAACATCCATGCAACTGTACAAACGGAGGCCTGAAACACTTAAAGGAACTGCCCAACTCCATGTGCCTACTTCCATGTAAGAATGGTAAGGGAACAAAATCATCGTAAGAATGGTGATCTCTTCTGCTCTCCCGATGGGCTTACGCATGAATAACGCTTACGCATGAATAAACATTGCGGTTCCCACTTCCAGCCAGCTTCAGTTCGGCAAGCAGAAATGGTTTATGAAAGACTGCAGAAGTTCTGCAACACACCGCTAAAACAACAGTCTTGCTGAATGAGGTTGGCTTCATATATTTTTTATTTGGAAACATACCACCAGAAAGCCTGCCTCCTGAGGATTCATAAAGTTCTCTGTGCGGGCTATCAAAATTCAAATTTTAAATTTCAAAATTCAAATAGGAGGGATGCGTTAGTGAGGTGATGCATGGCTATCCCATCTTCAGAATTTTAATGACTCTGTCGCCTGATGGATAGTGCTCTGCAGTCTACGCGAGTCCCTACGGAATACGGATACAGACCAGGGTTCAAAATTGAACCCTTCCTAGCCCTGCTGAATGAGGTTGGCTTCATATATTTTTTATTTGGAAACACACCGCCAGAAAGCCTGCCTCCCAAGGATTCATAAAGCTCTCTGCGCAGGCTAGCAAATTTCAAATTTTAAATTTCGAAATTCAAATAGGAGGGATGCGTTAGTGAGGGGATGCATGGCTATCCCATCTACAGAATTTTAATGACTCTGCCGCCTAATGGATAGTGCTCGGCAGTCTAGGAGAGTACCTATAACGGAATACGGATAGAGACGTGAAGTGATTCCGAGTTTTCCAACTTTGGCAGGGGATGTGATCTCCGTGTTTATGTAAACAGACAACAACGGAAAAAAGGTGGGGCCGGCTGCCCACGTCGACAATCCAAAAGAACATGCATTCGAGATAAGCTCGGCGAGCGATTACAAATCACACGACCCACATAACACCTAAAAAGTGCCAAAAATAAAGAAAGACGGGCCAGCGATTACTAATGATAGGACCCACATAATACCTAAAACACCTTCCAACCTAGCGGTCATAACCTATATTTCTTCATTTTTTTATATTATTTTTAGGGTTCAAGCGATTCGGTCGTCGGTAGTGGGAGGCACCAGCGACTATTAACAAGCACCACTATTAACAAGCACCACTGACGATCATAATTCTCATCTCTCGCGCATTTCGAATCGACAGTTCAAGTTCTCATCTCTCGCGCATTTCGAATCGACAGTTCAAGTTTCAGAAGAGGAAGAATTTGGGTTGCTTTGTCTGATATTCACATTTGGGTTTGGATATTTTCAGTATCGGTGTTGTGAGTTTGAACAACAATGGCGAGGGTAGTTAACTGATAGTGGTGGGAGCGGAAGCAGTGGAGATGACGGCACCATCTCCTAGTCCGACAATGGAAGCAGGTGCTGCTTCAATTCCCTTCGTTCCCTCCCCATTCGTTGCCCTTCTCGCCTCATTCATCCCATTCTTGGCCTCTCAATTTTATTGAGATGTACTGCGGTCGCTGTTTGGGTTTGATGTGAATGATCTCCTGGGAGAGGCGATTGCTATTTTCTATGACACTCTGGGTATGGTTTTTGTGGAAGTTTTGTATCCGGCACACAGACTCCTTACTCTATGTTTAGCAATCTAGTAAATAAAGGGATGTTTTCAGGTTACTTCTTATTGTATTTTCTTTGTATATTTCAGTTTTTGATTTTTATGATATCGTGAGCAGAATGTGCGGCAACCATTGAAATCTGAAATCTGAATTTAAGTTTGTGATACTCATCTTTATCCCATGACTAGTTAATATCTTGTAAAGCATAGTATAAATCCATTTACTGAATTATATTTCATCAGGACATGGCGGTTCTTCGTTTTATTTTTCTGCACATTGTCCAAAATTGCTTATGGTATCGTATGTTATCTAAGATGTGTTGTTTTTACTGTCTGTATTAAATTCAATAACGTTTTATTAAATTGGTGGCGGTGATGAAACTTTTGTTTCCATCCATTGATTCTTCTCCTTTAAATAAAAGAACTGAACATTCTATTTTGAAAAAAAAAAATAGAAAAGAGAAAAAATGATTAATTTAAAAAAAATAACCGTGGAAAATTGCATTTAGTCTCTGCATAATTATTTTATTTAAAAAAATTTAAGTATTGATTTATGTAATAAAGTTCATTGTGAAATTTAAGGGGACGAGAGAAACCCTAGGAACCCTACTCTGCAACCAGGCAGCCTTTGTCGACGTACAGTGCAATCAGAAGCCCTGTAGATTATGTACCCAGTTCAGATGTGTTGACATTTTGTATACGGGAGAGCTGTGGGGTCCTGTCATTCTTATTTTTCACTAGTTCTCTTCTTTTTGGGCCATATAAATGGCGACCCAACCGATATAACTGATAAAAATCCAAATCCATGCTTCCACAACCTCGACAGTTCCCAGAAAGGTGCAGACCCATCAGGAAAAACTCCCTAGAAACTCCCTATCCTTTCTCATTCTAGTCGTGTGGAAAGTAATGTTGGCTCCCTTTTAATGGCAGTGTAGAAGGATAATCCAATGCTTCCCGTGTGTTTCGTGGCGTGTGTTTAAATCTAGCTATGTGTCTTTTTACCATCACTTGCGGGTTTTGGTGTAATGGCAATCATGTTCTCCAACAAGTGGTATCAGAGGCAAAGGTCTCGAGTTCAAAACACACCGGGCTCGTGTTGGGGGGAGATTGTTGGCTCCCTGTGGATGGTAGTGTAGAAGGATAATCCAAGTTGTGTAAGGTAATCCAAGTTGTGTAAGGAGATTGTTGGCTCCCCGTTAGAGATGGTGTAATGGCAATCATGTTCACCAACAAGTAAAAGGGTGTTCTCCAACAAGTAAAAGGTGGGGAGATGGTGTAATGGCAATCTTGTTCACCAACAAGTAAAAGGATGTTCTCCAACAAGTAAAAGGTGGGGAGATTGTTGGGTTTTGGTGTAATAGCAATCGTGTTCTCCAACAAGTAAAAGGTGGGGAGATGGTGTAATGGCAATCTTGTTCACCAACAAGTAAAAGGGTGTTCTCCAACAAGTAAAAGGTGGGGAGATTGTTGGGTTTTGGTGTAATAGCAATCGTCTTCTCCAACAAGTAAAAGGCGGGGAGATTGTTGGCTCCCCTTTAATGGTGCGGGTTTTGGTGTAATGACAATTGTGTTCACCAACAAGTAAAAGGGTGTTCTCCAACAAGTAAAAGGTGGGGAGATTGGCTCCCGCGGGTTTTGGTGTAATGACAATTGTGTTCACCAACAAGTAAAAGGGTGTTCTCCAACAAGTAAAAGGTGGGGAGATTGTTGGATCCAAGTTGTGTAAGGAGATTGTTGGCTCCCTGTTAGAGATGGTGTAATGGCAATCATGTTCACCAACAAGTAAAAGGGTGTTCTCCAACAAGTAAAAGGTGGGGAGATGGTGTAATGGCAATCGTGTTCACGAACAAGTAAAAGGGTGTTCTCCAACAAGTAAAAGGTGGGGAGATTGTTGGGTTTTGGTGTAATAGCAATCGTGTTCTCCAACAAGTAAAAGGCGGGGAGATTGTTGGCTCCCCGTTAATGGTGCGGGTTTTGGTGTAATGACAATTGTGTTCACCAACAAGTAAAAGGGTGTTCTCCAACAAGTAAAAGGTGGGGAGATTGGCTCCCCGTTAATGGTGCGGGTTTTGGTGTAATGACAATTGTGTTCACCAACAACTAAAAGGTAGGGAGATTGTTGGCTCCCCGTTAATGGCGCGGGTTTTGGTGTAACGACAATCGTGTTCTCCAACATGTAAAAGGTGAGGAGATTAATGGCAGTGTAGAAGGATAATCCAATGATCCCCGTGTGTTTCGTGGCATGTACTTAAATCTAGCGATGTGTCCGTTTACTATCACCTGCGAGTATGCTCCCCATTTGTTTCGTGGCATGTACATAGATCTAGCGATGTCTCTGTTTACTAGCACTTGCGGCTTTTGGTATAATCAAGTAAAAGGTGTTTCGAACAATGAAGGACTTTCAAATCTTTCTTGAAACTATTAACATAAATCCTTCCTCTTTACAGTGTTAGGTTTGGATTATGTGGTGAACCTCAACATTTTCTCCAACTACAAGATCTATTGTAGTTACGGGTGCTTGATAAGGTAGATGAAATGACAAAAGCCACTACCACTCACGGTTAAAGACAACCTGATTTTCAGCTGACTCTAAAATATAGAGTTAAAGTCCAGAAGGTAATGCGCAACAGAGTCACGCACAGTAAAAAATAAAAATCAAATTCCAGTTTGAGCGTCCAAGCGATATGGTTTAGATTATATTTCATTAAGGAAAGAAAAACATTTACAAATAAAAAAACACGAAATTTTAGCTCCATTCTCCATGGTAAAAGTTAAGATGATACTCAATTTTTCTCCTCTTTGGTTTTTGTGCAGTGAGTAGTAAGTCTTTTTGTGCGGCAAGTAGTAAGTCTGTAATCGATAGTAAATTCTTGTTTTCAGGGCTCCACCAAAATTTCTCCTGACAAAAGGAGTGGGTTATCTTAATTTATATTAGAAGGTTAGGAATTTGTTTATTAAGACCATAATGTAAGTGTTTTTTAAATGTTGGTTTGATTTTTAAGATTGCAAGCTAGGATCACTATAGAAGGTGAAGTCTTTGTAAGATGAGATCCTGGTATGAGTCTAAATAATATTTAGAAGATAAATTTCATTCATAAGAGGTTATAGTTAAGAGTTATTACACTGATTAGTTGTCAAGTTTATGGATTTGTTATATTTGATATAATATGGAAATTTCATATTCTAATTATTTATGTAAGACAAACTTCTAAGAGGTGACTGGGAAGCGAAAGCACATTCCACTTCGATAGCCTTTGTGCAAGCGTCCATCTATGTAGGTGGGTGGTGCATCCAGACATGGGCTTGGCTGGCTTCTTTGAGACCAATTATAAAACATTCCAAGTAGAATTCATCTCCCAGACCATCTGTGCGGATGGCCAATGTATCAAAGGCTACAATGTAGTCTTTTATTGTTCCTATTTGTTCGAGGTTTAGTAAGATGACCCAAAAGATTAGATTCTCTGTCAAAGTGGTCACAAAGTGATTTTGAGAACACCTACCAAGTTATGTTCTCGAGATAGCATTTTCGATACCACTGCCACCATTGCCATCTCTCCTGGTCCAAGTAAAGGGCCCCCACACATAGTTTAGTTTGATAATCTGAGATATCATTCAGAATGAAATATTGTTCCATTTGTGCTACCCATACTACTAGATTCAAGCCATCAAATTTATACATGTCTAGCTTGGGTGGGCGAGGGTGGGAATGTTGGTGATTTCCATCTAATTCAATATGATGGCTAGATTCTCCGTCAAGGTCTTCATTAATACCATGTGCCTCTCGATGCAACCTCGATGTGGTCATTTTGAATTGTGCCATGAATTGTTGCATCTGTTCCGCTAGGGCATGGAAAGAATCCAACTTTTGTTCAAGGTGCTCGATCTTCCCATTGGCCATGACTTCAAATTTGGTTTCTACCATACACAGATTTAGGTCACTTGTCTCCACTTAGAAAAAATTTGGGACTGCCCCAAAATTGAAGATGACAAGTGAATAGTACCACTGCAATCAGCTCGTCGTACTAAATCTTATGGGCTAAGTCTTTTGTAAGTGTCTCGGGAAGGCCTGAGACTTTTTTTTTACTCTTAATGGAGTTTTACTCCTCACTGATCAATACTGCAGTGGCCAAATTCCAGAAAAATTGATCCTACCCAATGTCCTGCGAAAATTGGGCCTAGACTACAGGAGCCACGAGAGTCACTATGCAAATGGTCAAATCTTCTTGCAAAACCCCAATTGCTAAATGTGAGTTGGACTGCGGCAACGATAGAACTCCAACTGCCAGATATGAATGGTACTATGGCGGTAGAACCTCAACTAGGGGATCAGATTGTTGCAACAGTGACAGAACCCTAACTACAAATCTGATTTAGAAAATAAGATAATGTACTATCTTCTTAGAGTCAAGGGAACTATGGTCTCAAAAGAGTTTCAGGTGCTACAGATCACAATATACATAAGGGTCCAAAAATAGTACTCGTCCCAATCTTTTAGGCCAATAACTAAGGAGGATCAACTATACCCTTAGCTGCACTACCTGACTACCCTATCGTAAACACAAGTATCTCCCCGAGAGATGTTCTCAGTGTACTGTAGCAAGAATATGGCCGACAGTTTATCTAAGGTGAGGTTTCAGGTGAGTCTAGGGGGCTTCCGATATACCCAGAGGGTATGTGGAGTATAATCCGTGCGCGGTTCTGTCTAATGTGCTACTACTTGAAGTGGTACCCACAGGGGTTACAAGGGAGTCCAACAAGCGTGACCACCTCTTGTATTTCATGTGTGCATGCATCCCCAAATCCATAGGTTTATGCACTTAACAACATATTCCATGGTTTAAAGATGCCGAAGCTCATCTCTAGCCTAAAAATATTTCTACTAAAAATGGAGTCACCACTGGCCTTTGAAAGTGCTTTAATACCACTTGTTATGCTCTTGACTTATGAGAAGTTCTAGAATACAAAATATGCGAATAAATAAAACCCAAAGAACATAACAAAATGAGAAAAATAGAGAGTATTTTATTATTCAAAGATGAAAGAAATGTTCACTTGCCTCTTCGAGAGAGCAACCTCCAACAAAGCAAAGCTCGATTACAAAATAAGACTTGATATTTCTCAATAGGGAGTCTCTACCCTTTATATAGGTTTCATGCATACAATACCATGGGTCATTAGCATGGTTCTCTCAATACCATCTATCTAATACCATAGCCAATTTACAACTAATTATGGCCCCTTTCTTAAATGTGGGTCAAGCACTTACAATTATTAATACGGGCTTTATTGACTCTTTAACTAACTATAACTATGACTCAACCCTATTACATAAATAAGAGGGTTAGTGTTGGACCCTGAAAGGAGCTCTGTATTTGTGAGCATGTAATCGGCACAAAGGTCAGGGTCATGGTTTGTTGGGATTTTTATGGTGCAACGAAAGTTGTCGACACTCAAGGGAGGATATCACTGCATACTCACCAAACAAGAACCTATGTCCATTATCATCATTATCAAGGAGGAGCATGGAGCACACCTTGAGGCCCTCCCCCCAACCACTCAGTGGTTAAATTTCACACCTTCACCTCCACCATAACCCATTGTTTGGGGGTGAAGGCCAATAAATATGCTTCTAAAGAAGAACCATCCTCGTGCTCACCTGTGCTCTGTTTTATTCTCTGTTTTAAAATTTTTGAAAAGTGTGTCTATGTGAGTTTTTTGCCTCTCATTTGATAATGTTAATAGTGTGGTGAAGTTGACCTAGCTTCAAATTTTAATTTCTATATGTTGTAAAGCAATCGTAAGGGCATCCTTTATAAGCCCTGTTAGCACTCCATGAAACTCTCCTAGGTTTTAGCTCAAAGATGCTTGGTAACATATAATCTTCAATATTGTTCTCTGAAATATTGGAATAAATGATGGTTTGGATCAAGCTAGATAACCATTTCAACTATGTTTTAACTCAAAACATGCATGAACACCCTCAACTTACAAGGCTTTAGACTAGTAATGCTCAATAGTTTGTAGATTCAATGAATGGATGGAGAATACTGACCATACTGGCAGATGCATACATAAACATAAATGAATGGCTAGTTATAGGCAGCAAAAGAGAATACTGACTACACTGGTAGATCCAGTTATGACCACATATGAATGGCTAGCTACAGGTAGCAAAGAAGCTTTCAAATCTAATTTATCAAAGCAGAGATAAGGTGACAGTTATCTGGCCTGAGACACAAAAGAAAACATGAACAAAATGTTCAAGTGCAAGCCTAGAACAGAAGAGAAATGGATATTGAACATATAACAACAAAATAAGCTTGTATTACTAATGAATGAAGATGAGAAGCTTGAGTAGCAAAGTCTCTACAGTCTCCAAAAGTTTGAACCCCTGTTACACCTAGTTTTTAGATATTTATATCCTTTACAATGATATCAGCGTTCTGAGGCTTTAGAGGTCTTAATCGATCACTGTCTCGTTTAACTGTTTGATTCCCTGAAGTCAAGCATAGCTTGGAGGTTTTTCTCTTTCTGACAAAGGAATAAGCGCATTCAGATATTTTGGCTGCGCTGGCAGGGAGCTCTCTCTTGACAGAGATGCCCACAATCTCTTCTGTTGATTTCAGTTGTGTCGCGCTGTGCTGCTCCATGATGTATTTGATTCCGGCTGTGTTGTGCTATAGATGCCAATGATATTTCTATTTCACGCTAGCTAGGCATGCTTTGTTGCACTGTAGATGCCTCTGAGCCTCGGTTTCTCTTCCAATTGTTTAATAATGAGTGTTTTTTGTTTTACACAGAAACCACTGTAATGTTGTAAACTCCCACCAATGTTTGTTCCTTTTAGACTTTAAAAGTCCTCAAAAATGATTTATTTACCCATTGGGTCTGCCCTTTGGGTCGCTGCCGCCTATCACAGATGGCCTAGTCCCTTTGTTACCTTCGTATTTTTGCAATATGGCGAAAACCTTAAAAAGCATGAAAAATCAGCCTTTGTGGACCTGAAAACATATATATATTTCACCTCTAAAACACATCGGGTCCGGACTTCATCACTATCGGTGCTGCCAAGGTTCCTGTGTATTTTGTTTCATAGCGAAATACACAGAAAATACATTAAAATGGCCTTCCACAGATTTGAAAATATATCCATTTATCGCATATAATTATGTCAAGTCTGGCCCATTGGGTTGCACATATGCCCGTGATGAGGCCTCATCCCTAGGTTGGCGCCGATAGCGATAATGTGATGTGAAGTGGGCCCTTTGACCCTTGGTATGGCGTCTATTACCTCCCATAGTGATCCTTCATTGCTGATCGCATATCGCAGTCCCACTTGGTCAACGTTTACCCTGCCAGCTTACCTCTGCCGATGCGATATAATGATGCAATTTGATCGCAATCACATATCGCTATATGTAAAGGCCCTTCCCTGTGGTCTTCCTGATCTGCGATCCACTGATTAAATTTGGGCCATTGATCGGCCAGATCTAACGATGGTTGTCCACTATTGGGTTTACGCCTACAAAAAGGTTTTTTTGTAGCTTTTGAAGTGTTTAAGCTTCCTGATAGTGTGTTGTCGCCTTTCCAAGGGCTTTCCAACTGTGACTATTTCGATTGGTGGATGACCTTTGACAAAAATGAAGATTTCAAGAACATGAATGGATCCCTTAGCTAGGCCTTTCTTGAAAGATATAAGAGATCGTTTAGGTGTACCTGAACCTGATGCTCCTTTCTGTAATACCTTTCCCTCTTTGATGATTTTTTCAAGGTTAGGTACTGGGTCAACTTGTAGCTTCTCAGGATTTCTCTGAGTATGCCTCACAAATTGAGCCAGAACCATGAACTGGAGGCGCCAAGAGGTTCGGCCTCCAGTAGAGTTGCCAGATAGATGATTACAACCAAAAAGGTGCCTAGACTTTGTTTATCATCAAAGCTAGATCTATGTCATTTCCCAAGGAAGTTGAGCTTCAGTTTTTTCTCCCCGGCAATGGCACCAATTATGTTAGCACTCCAGGAAACTCTCCTAGGTTGTAGCTTGAAGATGCCTAGTAACATATAATCTTCAATTTTGTTCTCTGAACTATTGGAATAAATGATGGTTTGGATTAAGCCAAATAACCATTTCAACTATGTTGAAACTCAAGACATGCATGAACACCCTCAACTTACAAGGCTTTAGACCACTAATGCTCAATAGTTTGTAGATTCAATGAATGGATGGAGAATACTAACCATACCGGCAGATGCATACATAAACATAAATGAATGGCTAGTTATAGGCAACAAAATAGAATATTGACTGTACCGGTAGATGCATATATGACCACATATGAATGGCTAGCTACAGGCAACAAAAAAACTTGCAAATCTAATTTATCAAAGCAGAGATAAGGTGACAGTTATCTGGCCTTAGACACAAAAGAAAACATGAACAAACTGTTCAAGTTCAAGCTTAGAACATAAGAGAAATGGAAATTGAACATATAACAACAAAAGAAACTTGTATTACTAAGGAATGAAGATGAGAAGCTTGAGTAGCAAAATCTCTACAGTCTCTAGAAGTTTGAACTCCTGTTACATCTAGTTTTTAGATATTTATATCCTTTATAATGATATCAACCTTCAGAGGCTTGAGAGGCCTTAATCGATCACTCTATTGTTTAACTGTTTGATTCCATGAAGGCAAGCATGGCTTGGACACTTTTCTCTTTCTCACAGATGAATAACCTCATTCAGATATTTTGGGTGCGCTGGCAGGGAGCTCTCTCTTGACAGAGATGCCCACAATCTCTTATGTTTATTTCGGCTATGCCGCACTGTGCTGCTCCATGACGTATTTGATTCAGGCTATGTTTTGTTGTAGATGTCCATGATATTTATGTTTTGGGCTAGTTGGGCATGCTTTGTTGCGCTGCAAATGCCTCTCGGCCTCAATTTCTCTTCCAATTGTTTAATAATGAGTGTTTTCTGTTTTACGCAGAAACCAAGGTAATGATGTAAACTCCCGGCAATGTTTGTTCCTTTCAGACTTTAAAAGTCCTTAATAATGATTTATTTACCCATCGGGTCTGCCCTTTGGGTCGTTGTCACCTATAACAGATGGCCCGGTCCCCTTGTTCCATTCGTATTTTTGCAATATGGTGAAAACCTTAAAAAACGTGAAAACTTGGCTGTTTAAGCTTCCTGACAGTGTGTTGTTGTCATTCCAAAGGCTTTATAGCTACGACTATTTCGATCAGTGGATGACCTTTAACAAAAATGAAGATTTCAAGAGCATGAATGGATCCATTGGCTTGTTTTTAAGTAGATTTGTATACTTTGGGAGTGTCTTGAATCCATTTTTGATCCCTTTTTCAGCAGAGCTAAAAGGCCCTATTTTGCACATACTATACCTTGTAATTTTACAAGTATGGGCAAGGAACAATAAGTCCTATTTTGAGACAAAATGGAAATGGAAGTCCTTTTTTAGACAAACTGGGAATGAATGCAATATTTCAACTGTTGATTTTGGGGTTTATTTATAGAAATAAAAATGAAAAAATGGGTTGGGTTATTAAGATTTTGTTTCTAGGGTTAAAAAACTCATTCTTGAAATTTACTAGTTCGCAAAGTCCACGAGAAAAAGTTGCTTAAGCCTGAAATCTAAATATAGGAAAATCCTGCAAAAGTCGCTTTAAGCCTAAAATCTAAAATCAGGAAAATCCGCCAAAAGTTTCTTAAGCCTAAAATCTAAAATCAAGAAGATCCTCCAAAAGTTTATTGAATAGAAAACAATCACAAATACAGTTAATCAATATTGAACACAAGACAAATAGAATTGATCAATTTCAACCATGAAGAAATGTTGAAACTTAAGACAGATTTCAGTAGGCACTTGAATTGTGGGCAGCTCATACCATAGACTATTTAAAAAGATGCAGAACATTTAATGGGAGAGAAGTCTTGGTTGTTTATTCAAGTTATGCTCTGTGATGTCGTTCTATTATGACTAGGCTTAATCTTAGCTTGAGCATACTGAAATGTTTGTTAATATCTTTTGTTTTATGTGTTCCTTTTTTCCCATTATGGGGACACAAAACCCTGATTTTCTTCCTATTTTATTTTATTGGCATAAATTTCCATTTTTGACTTGCTAAAAAAAGCCGTGGAAAATACTATTACCTAGGTTCCACTAGTGCTCCTTTCTTTCCAAGTTCCTTGGATGAGGGCTTAACCCGACCTCTTATGAGCCAGAGTCACACACTCCTTAGTGACTGAGCATTCTTCAACTCTTTGACTGCCTACATATTGATGGTTCTAGTTTAATGCCTCTCAATAGATGTTGTGCACTCAGTGGAGCTCGCATATTGTTGGTGTGGGCCTTAACCTTGGTGGTTCAGTCCGAGACAATTCTAGGGTCCAAGCATTTTCCTAGTGATCACATTGAAAGGTACAAATAAGCTTAGATATCTGGCCAAGTCTAGATATAAGCTAAGTCTAGGGCCTGAACCACAACAAAAAATTGTAGAATGTCAATGCTTCTAGATTTGTTCCACACTATGAATTATGTCAATGGGCATAATTTTTCCATGTGAAGGGATATCCAGTGCTCCACTTTAGTGACAAATATTTCCCCTTCCAAACACTATCTTCAATTTAGGTGTGGTCTTGCATGATCCCTGTTGACCTCCACTATCAATGAAATTTAATTCATCACTCGTCTAATTTGCACTCAGTTGCTGTGACCTGAGGTTTGGCTCATAAACCCGACGTTCTTTCAATTCCCAACAGGGTATTTCAATGTTATTGGAACGTATATCCTTGTAGTCATTACTACATGGAATTACATTTCTAAATCTTGAAATTCATTTTATTTAAGAGAAAATTCATTTTATTGTTGGTTCATGTAAATTTAGAAACAATAATACACAGTGTTTGAATAGGAAAATGTGCAAACAGTATTGTAAAACCCTCCTCATAGGAGACCAAAAGCAATTACATTTTCCACAGAATTAAACACTTAAACAAAACAAGTCTAAATTTACTAAAGGAACTGTACATAGTTTCTCTTCATGGCTAACAGAATTAGGATTAAAACCCTTCCCAATGCTAGGACCGAACATTTAAAAAAAATTACAAAACAATTTTGATTTTTTCTCAAAGGAAAGACATTATGGGAAGCGGTCACTTTCAAAGAGAGGGTTTATGACTTCGACTTGCGAAGTTACTCTTATAGAAGGAATTAAAGCTATCTTAATTTTATATTTATGAAATTTTATGATTTTGCATATCTAAATAGGAAAACGTCAAAAGAGTATTGTAAAACCCTCCTCGTAGAAGACCAAAATCCATTACATTTTCTACGGAATTAAACACTTAAACCAAAAAAACCTAAAATTACTAAAGGCATTGTGCATTTTCTCTTCACGACTAATAGACTCAGGATTCAAACCCTTCCGGGTGTTGAAATTTGGTACTGGAGGACAGGTGGTTCCCTTAGGCTTTGATCTTTGGCCTAGGGAAAAGTGTCCAAAAGATTTTAATTTTTCTCCTAAAGTGACTTTATATTTTTTATAAAGTTAAAATCTAATTTAAAAGTGACTTTAAGTGATAAAGTTACTAAGTCTAATTTTAAAGTGACTTTTATAAAGTCAATGAAAAAATAGAAAGGAAAAAATGACTTTGGAAATAAATGACTAAGTGGGTCTTTATTAAAGTGGGTGAATTAAAAAATAGAAAGTGAGATTTAAATGTGCATTTAATTTCAGTCATTGATCTAAATCTATTTCAGCCATTGGATTTAGAGATCACCCAAAAGTCACTTGGATCACCCAAAAGTCACTTGGAGTTATATTAAAGGAGGAAAAGGAGGAAAAGATCATTCATTCTTTCATGAGTAGATTGGGAGAAGGAGAGCAAGAGAGCAAGGGAGATTTCTGGACAAGAAAGAGAAAGAGGCAGCAGTTTGACACACATACCAGGCAGCTCTTCAGCAAAATCAGAACAGCAGAAAGACAAGCAGAACAGCAGCAAGAACAAGCAGAAAAAGCTGATTTTTTTTGCTGAAAACTGAGAAGTTTCCAGGTGGTCCGTTGGGCTGAAAACGGATAAGTTTGCTTGCTGAAAAAATCATTTTGCTGTAATTTTTTGCTGAAATTTCTTGCTGTAAAAAGACATTTTTTCAGAAATAAAGAAGAGCTCTCAAACTGGTTTTCCCCAAGAGTTGTAGGGGGTTTTTCCAGGGTCACGTTGACCAAAAATATCAGTGTTTTAATGTGTTTTAATGGCTGTTTATTACTGCTTATTTTTATTTCTGCAATTTCCAGCATTCTGTAAAATTTCCAATTTGTGTTTTCAGCAAAATTTATTTTTTCCAGCTTGTTGAATGTATGGTTATAGGAAAGGGCATTTAACTACATGGGAGAAATAAGGAGAAACTAAAAACCGGGGTGGGAAAACAGAAATTTTTACACCGGGAAGCGACCCCTTTCGAAGAGAGGATTTATGACTTTGGATTGCAAAGTTACTCTTACAGAAGGCATTAAAGATTGCCCCTGAAAGCAACAGTAAACCCTCTGTCAGAGCCAAGATCCACATGTGACTGTCTTTCCGGAAAATTCCATCATCTTCAAAATATGACAAGATATTACCTAGGTTAAATCTTGCCCATAGAAAAGGCGAAATGAATTAGGGTAATCATAGAAAATATCTTAGACAAAAATTTAAAGAAAAATAGCTAGGGTTACGGACTAACCAACTCTTTGGAAAATATGTCGCTGCACACCGAGAATTGTTTCTGCCAGAACGTGGAATGGCACATCGGAAATGATAAGAAAGTTTCCCAACACTTCAGTAAACAAATGCGAAGAACTTCGAAGGGTTAGCTTCATTAGCAGAAGAGTGTAAGCGGAAACCCGTTAACTGAACAACTTCTTGCCAACAATGTGCCTGTCAGCATGTCACTATATGGATGAGTCTGCAAAAATGAAACTGATGGCAGGAAAGAGTCGTGGGTTCATGGAGGAGATAGTCAGATAGAAAAGAATTTTGCCAAACTTGGGAGCAGTGAAAATATCGGAGAAACCCTCCGGAAAAACTGGGTCGTTACACTTTGAAAACCTTAAAACTGTAGGAATCGTCGGATTGACCCCCCAAACAGATCAATGGTGTAGAGTGGACCACCGATCAGGGATTTGTCTTGGTCGACAACTAACCTAGGGTTCAAGCGGGCAGGAGTTATCCACCAACCAATAAATGTGCAAAAATAAAACTTCACGTATAGTTTTTTTTATATCTATTTTAATTATATATCTTTAATTTAATTGTTATAATTTACTTAGTTTTAATGATTTTTACACTACACCATTAAAATATTCATATGCATATTAAATACGCTAAAGTGTTTTTCTTTAATGATATGTTGGGGTTCCAAATCAATATATAATAGAAATATTACCTTCAGCCGCATATTAAATACACACTAGTGTTTTTCTTGGATGATTGAATAGAGTTAAATTAATATATAATAAAAATATGACTTTAGGCCACATTAAATAACTCATACAAAGACAGTGGCGCTCAATTCTAATGGTTCGAGGGAGTTTTACCATCCCCCATTGTCGTAAATATAGATCTAAATTCCTTTGCTACACATTTTTGCAACTAGCAGATTATGTGGCCACGTGACACTCAAATTACAAGAATACATGTGGGCCTAAGTCTTCGATGAAGAAAAAAAAACAAACAAATTAAAAACTATAAAAATGATTATTTGATACCACGCCAGTGTAGTGTTACGTGGGTTCCCGCATATTAATTATATTATATACATTAAATGTTTTTTTTGACAAAATAAATATTTGTTCTAACTAATTTATATATATATTTCTTTACAACAAAAGAATGTTACATAATTTTGTTTGAATGTTAAATAAAATAAAATTTAGTGTGTGCATCGTGAATCTTATAATTGTTGGAGCTAGGATGCTCAACAAATTAAAAATAAATACTCAGCAAATAAATCATGTACATAAGACACAGCGATTAATGTGGTTCACCCAATCAATCTCGGCTACGTCCACCAAACATAGCCATCAGCAATCTTTATTAATCAAACAGGAGATTACATAATTAATCAAATCCTCACAAACTCTCACACCAAAAAACAATCCGTATGGATATCTGTTTTATAGCTAGGAGAATCTATCTGCCTCATAAATCCTCTCACATCAAATTTAAGATGCATTAACTCCCTCCCAACAACCTGGAGCTAATCTAGCAACAAATTCCTATTGTTGTCATCTACTGAAATTTTTGCCTATTTTATTAAAACAGAAAATCTCAACAATCTCCACCTTGACAACAATTAGCCTGATGCCCTGTTCTTTATTATTTTATCTTTTCTGCAAGCCAAGAGAAGCCAAACACCAGCGTAGCTTCTCTAACAAAACTAGTTTCGTGAACATGTCTGCACAATTATCCTTTGTATGCACCTTTTCAAGAGAGACTCCCCTTTCAGTGATAACCTGTCTTACAAAATGGTACCTGATCTGTATATGCTTTGATTTAATATGATAGGCCGGATTCTTAGCCAAATGTATTGCACTTTGACTGTCGCAAAATAACTTGATGTTGTCCTGCAACCTACCAAATTCACCAAACAAACCTTTCAACCAAATCGCTTCTTTGCAAGCATGAGAAGCAGCAATGTATTCTGCTTCAGTAGTGGATAAAGCAACAATGTTCTGTAGCTTTAACATCCAGCTGATAGCTCCACCTGCAAGAGTAAAGATATACCCTGATGTTGACCTTCTCTTATCCAAATCACCTGCAAAATCGGAATCAACATATCTGCAAACAAATTCACTACTCTTATTGTAAGTGATACAATAACTACTTGTGCCTCTCAAATACCAAAGTACCCATTTCACTACTGACCAATGTTCTTTACCCGGATTTTCCATATACCTGCTGACAACCCCAACTGCATGTGAAATATCTGGTCGAGTACAAACCATCGCATACATTAAACACCCTACTACATTGGCATATGGAATTCGAGACATATAATCCATTTCTTCATCTGTATTAGGACATAAACTCGAAGAAAGATTAAAAAGGGAAGCTAAATGGACTGACACAGGCTTCACATTATTCATACCAAATCTCAAAAGTATTTTCTCAATATACTTCTGTTGTGATAGCCATAGCTTACCATTGCTCCTGTCTCTGAAAATCTCCATGCCCAAAATGTTGACATTATGTTTCTGGTATGGTTATATGTTACAGATGTTGTACTTGATGGCAACGCCCATGGCAATATGATGAGAATTAAGAAGTACGCAGGAGAACAATTCAGAAGATGCGTACCCGCTGGTATGCCGTGCAGGGACCACGTCCAGACACACAGATTACCCATTCATGAGGTGCGTACCCCAGTGCACACATTTCAAGGCAGTAAAGCGCGCACAAGTGGAGTTCCTTATGTTTAACCCTTGGTATTTAGCCGACGGTATTGTGTTATTATGGTTTTGGCCCGTGGTATTGTTTTATTTTATTATTA
>APFE031238715.1:71340-98828 GCA_000404065.3 Pinus taeda
GAAGAACAACAACAACAATGCTATCTGAGCAAGGATGATGAGCACTGGTTATGGCATCGGAGGTTGGGGCATCTAAGCTTTTCACAAATAAGGAAAGCATGCAAATATCAGGCAATTCGCGATCTCCCAGATATCAAAATTCCTAACAACACAATATGCAAATCATGTTAGTTTGGAAAACAAACCAGAACTAACTTTCCAGAGAAGGAAGGATCTGCTAGCATGCCTCTTGAGCTAGTACATACAGATACATGTGGTCCATTCAGGAAAAGAACACCTCGAGGAGAAGAATATTTGATATTATTCATTGACAATTTCTCCAGGTTTGTCTGGTTAGGACTTATGAAGCACAATGATGAAGCATTCGAAAAATTCAAAGTCTTCAAAGCCTTGGCTGAAAATGAATCGGGTCACAAAATTAAGTGCCTCAGATCCGACAAAGGTGGGGAGTTTACCTCAAATGAATTTTTTGATTTCTGTGAAGAACATGGGATAAGAAAAGAATTCTCTATAGCTAGAACTCCTAAGCAAAATGGAGTTGTGGAAAGAATGAACAGAACAGTCCAACAAATGGCCTGTGCTATGCTTGATGAATCAGGGACTCCCGCAACTTTCTGGGGTGAAGCTGCTCATGCTGCGGTTTTTATTCTAAACAAAACAAATGTTCGGGTGAACAGAACTCAAACTCCTCATGAGCTCTGGAATGGTAAGACTCCTTCGGTAAAGCACTTCAAAATCTTTTGGAGCAAATGCTATATTAAGAATACTGATGAGCAGCTTGGCAAACTTGAACCTAGAGCAGATGAAGGCATTCTTCTTGGTTACTCTCCACATAGCAAAGCATACAAGTGCTAGAATAAAAGACTTGGCAGAATTATTGAAAGCATTGATGTAGTGGTTGATGAGAAGGGATACATCCCTAGACAAGTACATCATGAAGACATCGAAGAAGATGAAGGCTACCCTCAACAACAGAATGATGAAGAACCTCAAGGAGAACCTGAAGAAGAATCAGAGGAGCAGGCAAGAATAGAAGAAAAGACTCCATCCAGATATGTTTAGAAGAATCATCCAGAATCTCAGATTAAGGGGTAGAAAGAAGTAGGTGTACAAACAAGAAGAACAATTGCAGAAGCCTCAAGCTATTTGGCATTACTCTCCTCTACTGAACCACAAAATGTGAAAGAGGCATGCGAAAATGAATGTTGGATAAAAGCAATGGATGAAGAACTTGAGAAAATCGAAAGGAACAACACTTGGGAACTGGTTCCTAGACCAAAGGATAAGAATGTTATCGGAACAAAATGGGTCTTCAAAAATAAATTGAATGAAAATGGAGAAGTAATTAGAAACAAGGGCAGACTTGTTTGTAAAGGGTATGCGCAGCAAGAAGGAATAGACTTTGAAGAAACCTTTGCTCCCGTTGCAAGACTTGAGGCCATTCGAATGTTCCTTGCTCTCTCAAGTTTTCAAAACTTCAAAGTATTTCAAATGGATGTGAAATCAGCCTTTCTGAATGGAGACTTGGAAGAAGAAGTATACATTGAACAGTCAGATGGGTTCATTCTTGGAAATGATCCAAATCTTGTATGCAGATTGGAAAAGGCTCTCTATGGGCTCAAACAAGCTCCAAGGGCTTGGTACTATCATTTGGATAAATATCTTCATCAACAAGGTTTTTCAAAAGGATCAGCAAATAGCAATCTTTATATAAAAGTGAAAAATGACAAATTGCTAATACTTGTTGTGTATGTAGATGACATTATTTTTGGCAGCAATGAAGAAGAGATGAGTCAAAGCTTTGCCTTGGTCATGCAGAAAGAATTTGAAATGTCCTTGCTGGGAGAACTGACATATTTCCTTGGTTTGCAAATCCAACAAAAGGAAGAAGGAATCTTTTAATCTCAAACCAAGTATCTCAAACAGATCTTGAAGAAATATGGCATGGAAGATGCAAAACCAGTATGTACACCCATGGTCACAGGATGTAGCCTCAGTGCAAATGATGAATCTGCAGCAGTACATCTACCAACCTACAGATTTATGATCGGAAGTCTACTTTATTTGACAGGTACCCGACCGGACATCATGCATGCAGTAGGAATAGTTGGTAGATTTCAGGCAAATCCAAAGGAGACTCATCTTCAGGCAGTAAAGAGAATTTTCAAATATCTTCAAGGGACACAAAATTATGGCTTATGGTATTCTAGAGATACAGATCTCACACTTCATGCTTATACAGATGCAGATTGGGCCGGAAGCGTGGATGACAGGAAGAGCACAAGTGGTGGTGCGTTCTTTATGGGTTCCAGATTAGTATCTTGGTTCAGCAAGAAACAGAGTTCAATTGCCTTGTCTACAACGAAAGCAGAATATGTTGCTGCTGTATCTTGCTGCACTCAACTCCTTTGGATGATGCAGACCTTGCAGGATTTTCAAATCACTTGTACACCACCTATCTCTATCTTATGCGATAACACAAGTGCAATCAGCATCTCAAAGAATCCTGTCATGCATTCAAAAACCAAGCACATACCAATCAAGTATCATTTTCTCCGGGAACAAGTGCTTGAACAGAAAGTCAAGTTGGAGTATGTTCCTTCTAAGGAACAAGTTGCTATATTCTCACCAAACCATTGCCCAAGGAGACTTTTGAATACCTCAGGCAAAAGCTGGGGGTTGTTGATGCATCATCTTATTGTTGAAACTCTTATGATTGTTGGTTGTACGCATGGTTCATCTGGGGTATATGCGTACATGTGCTAGGTTACGACACAGGTTCAAGGGGAGCATATAATGCATTGTTGGCATTATGGAGGATGTACAAAAGGAGATCATGGAAGCTGGTCTGAATATAGTTGCAATATGTCTCTATCTCTTTCTTGGTAATTGATGGTGTCTGGTGGATTATGGTTCTTCTTTGCAGATCTGGTTCATATTCCGGGGGAGCATGTTCTTAGGGGGAGCATAACTCTTCGCCCTTGATGTCAAAGGGGGAGAATGACGCTGAAGTTTTTAAGGTTGCCATCAAGTCCAAAAGGGGAGATTGTTGGCATTATGTTTCTAGTATGGCTATATGTTACAGATGTTGTACTTGATGGCTACACCTGTGGAAAGGCTCTCAATATGTTGAAAATTAAGAAGTACGCAGGAGAACAGTTCAGAAGATGCGTAACCGCAGGTACATTGTGAAGGGACCGCGGCCAGACACGCAGGTCAGCCGTTCAGGAGATGCGTACCCCCAGTGCACTCACTTCAAGGCAAAGAAAAGCACTCGTGGGGTTTCTTATGTTTAATCTTTGGTATTTAGCCAACGGTATTTGTGTTATTATGGTTTTGGCTCGTGGTATTGATCCATGATTTTAGGAGGAGCTTGCCTATATAAAGCAAAGAATTTCCCTTGGCTAAGCATCTTTTGCAAATTGAATATCTTAAGATCTGAAATATTAGGTTATTGTTTCAAAAGCTTGATCTATATGAAAGTGAAGTGGAAAGCGAATCTATGAAGGGTGATCTCTCGAGCGCATGATCAGATCTGTAGATCAGACAGTCTGGGTTATTCTTGAAGTCTTGAAATTATCTACACCCACAGGCATGCAAGTGCAGTGAAAGAAAAGTGCGGAGGTACGCGGCGCCACAGAAGGCGCAGCAGCGGAGGTACGCGGCACCACAGAAGGCGCAGTTGCGGAGGTACGTGGTGCCACAGAAGGCGCAGCTGCGGAGGTACGTGGCGCCACAGAAGGCGCAGCTATGGAGGTGCACGGCCCCACAGAAGGCGCAGCTGCGGAGGTGCGCGGTGCCACAGAAGGCGCAGGTGCGGAGGTGTGCGGTGCCACAGAAGGCACAGGTGCGGAGGTCCGTGGCGCCACAAAAGAACAGTGCGTACTTGTATGCAGGCATTACATGGGTGAAGCTGCGTACTTCTCTTGAAATCAATTTAGCTGTCCATGTTTATCCTTGCTGTGTTCTGGGTGTTGAAGTGATGCCTAGTTTCTGGTATTATGATCTGATAACAGTTGTCTAAGAAGTGATTGATTATTTTCTTAATGACTCATCTTTATGTGATCTGATGGACTAGATCTGATTGATGAATCTCGTTGTATATGTATTGATCTGGTTGACTGGGTGATTTACTTGTACTTGATGATCATTTGATGTTTATGGATCCAGTTTGAAAATTTATGAAAAGTGGTCCTTGAAAGAAAAGAAGTAGGGGGTTGTAGCTCCCTTCCAGGAGAGACTGGAAAATGAGAGAGAATTGTAGCTCTCTGTAGGTTGTAGCCTGCGTATTGGTAAAGGTCTGCACCAGTACAAAATCATTGTAAAAGAAGTTTCTAAGAAGATAGAGACATATTGCAGCAGGTGGTTTTCACCCACATTGGGTTTCCACCTTATATCTGGTGTTCTTTGATGTGACTATCTGTTTTTTCTTGTTCATGCTCATTATTTTATGGTACTGATATGCAAAGATAATTCAAAGTGTAAATAAGGAAGATTTGTTAAAAGAACTAGATAATATTGATTCACCCCCCCCCTCTCAGTATTATTTTCAACAATCAGTATATCAGGAATTCATTAGACAGTGCAGTAAAATAAGAATAAAGCATCACACATAATCAACGCACATAAACACCAAGATATAAGGTGGAAACCCAATGTGGCTGAAAACCACCTACTGCAGTCACCTCTGTCTTCTTTTAATAATAAGAAAATTATGTCTACAATTTTTGTACTAGTGCAGTCTTATACCAGTATGCAGCCTTCTACCTGCAGAAGGCTACAACCTTCTCTCATTCTCTAGCTTCTACTGGAAGGGAGCTCCAACCCCCTAGCTCTTGTACTAGCTGATATGTTTACTAGTACGTAGGTGCCATCCTACAGAAGGCTACAACCTTCTCTTTTCTACCAGGGACCACGTTTCATAAATTTTTAGACTAGATCCATCAACAACATCATTCAATCATCAAATATATATGCATCAACCAATCTCCTTTTGAACCAACCACAACCAACTCAATCAATCACTTTGACAACCCATCAATCTGATAATTCAGAATGTTGTCACCAGAATATAGTAACCTGAACCCAAGACAGAACCCAGAATACTGCAATAGCAAACAGAAGCAACTAAGACATATTTTATAAGGTATATGCTACTTCCATGTGTCAAACTTGTTTGCATATATGCTTCTTTTATATGCAGAACCAGCGTGTATACGCTCCTTTTCTAAAGTGAACTTTCATACATATCTGTAAATGATGATTTAAACATTACAACTATTCCATACTTCACTGATACCCAGATCATCATATTTACAGATTACAACATGCGCCAGATATTCAGATACATGATCAAACCACATAAAGATAATTCACTTCAAGCCTTAAGATCCTAATACATCATTAGATCTTATCCTTCATCAAACGCTAAGGTTCATCCTTGGTTTAGATCGAGCACAGCACCATGAGCCAATAACCTGCATATTAGATCTCACACTTCATCAGATATTCAATACTTGCACCCATTGGCCTAATGATCTTCTCCTCCTTTTATAGTTTTAGGCCTTTCTCAATACCATGGACCAAAACCACTTAGGACCAATACCTTGGACCAAATACCTAGGGTCAATACCTCGGACCTGATACCTTGGACCAATACCACGGATCAAAATACCATGGACCAAATACTTGGGACAAAAAACTTAGTTTTACAAGGTATACAAACTTTTACTTTTGTGAAAGTGCATATGTACATATACACGACTTGCATACAGTGAACCCACATGTATACGCGACTTGGGCAATGGTGAACCTGTATATACCTCTCTTTCTTCATTTTTTGAACTCTGATCTGTAACTCTGTGTTGTCAACCTATTGTACTGTGATCTATCATCGGAGTGAGTTGCCATCAAGGACAACACCTGTTTCGTAATGCCAACAATTGGTCTATTTCCGTAGCTAATCTAGTTTTCTGTAGTTGTCTCCATTGTTTACAAGGTTCGGAAGCTCTAGGTTAGCATCGAAGTATATGGATGGATAGGGAATGGTCCCCTTATGGATCCATTCCTATCCCCTTGAACTAGTTCATCAAGATTAGCACAAGATATTACGGTCAAACACCAAAGTCAACCACAGGATCGTCGTCAGAATGAAATCTGAGTTTCATCGAAACCTTATCGATTTGCTTTCGGAATAGTAAATCGAAGGTTTAGTGATATATTTAGTTAGAATAAATATATCTAGGCTTAAATTACTCTAGATTGTTATGCCAAAGACTTGTCATAAAAACAATGGTTGCACTATGATTTGGTGTAGGCTGGATGATGTAATTTTGAGACAGTTTGTTATATTTCATTTGCAAGAAATAGAACTGGTTTTGTGTGTGTATGTGTTGCATTGATTGGAGATTATGGACTGATCTATGGAGGGCCCCTACAGTAATGACAGGTCTTTAACCAAATGCAATTAGATTTCTTTTCATTCCTTTGAATACTTTGTTTTTGTGTGAGAAATGTAGTATGATGAGTTCACCAGTGAATCATCATATGCATGAGTATTTTCATCTGGTTTATACCTAGATTAATTTGTTATTTGAATTGCTTTCTACCTGGTGCAGCATGGTTCTTTCATTTGCTTTTTATCTAGAATAGCCTAAAATGTTTACTCCATAAGTCCAAGACCATATGTTGTTTAGAATATCTTGTTTGAATAAGATTAAGTAAAAGTTTGAGAGCCTTCTTCTTAACAATTTAATTCAGACAGTACTCCTTTTTAGTTTGATAGAATAAATTTCTCTTGCACTTAGCGAATTAGAGCTGCAGCCTAAAGACTCAAGGCAAAAAATCCCAAAATAATCTAACACAAGTAGAAGTTAGAATCACTCTCATATCATCCATAAATTAATTCAATAGAGAATAACTCTTAAAGAAATTAGTTGATAACTTTAGGGATCAAGACATCAATATAATCAATGACACCATCTCCATACCAATCTTAAGTTTAGACCCTAGCAGGAACATAACAACATAAGGAATAACTTCTAGCACATATAGTGCATTTGTACTTCATCAGTCCACGCACCCTAGTTGACAATTTATGATTGACAATTTAAAGACATTAAATTGGCCAAACAAGCATCGTGAAGTTTACTCATCCAAGGGAGGCTAGAAGAAAGGAGTTGTTATCATCATCAAAGATTCAAGGTGATCTCCCTCTCTTTGGGTCAAAGATCATTTTGAAGGAAGATATCGTCTTCAAGAAGAAATCTTCTATAACCACATAATCAAAGATCAAGAAGTCAACAAATTGAATATATTGTCATCAAGGAGTATCTTCTCAATTAATTAATTTTATTTCTACATCTGAATCAGTAAAAATGCCTTTTTGCAAAGAGAGAAACAAGTTGGTTGGGTCGGATAAATTTCTAGCATGGAAGAAGAGGACCGATTTTGTCCTCATAGAAAACGAAGTTGTGTGGAACATGTTAAGGGCTTAATAACTAAACCTCTTAAGGAATAATATCAAGCACTTTAAAAGTACATGAAAGAGAAGTAAGGGCTTAAAGGATTATCATTGAGACCATCAAGGATCCCCTCATACCTAATGTATCAAAGTTAAAAACATCTAAAGAGATATATGACAAGTTGGTGGAACTATTCTCTGTAAGTACTGCTAGAGAAGTAATATCACGAAGAAAATAACTCTACAAAATGAAGATATCCAAGGAAGAAGGAATATCCTCATATTTTATGAGGGTGTCAAAAATAAGAGACCAACTCCAAGAGTTGGGAGAAGTAATTTCTGACAAGGAAATGACTACCATAGTGCTCAATACACTACCAAAGGAATGGGGCACTTAAAATCAAACATCTATGAAGGAATATACTACATTCAATAAACTATGGTCATTATGAAAAATCGAAGAAACCAGGTTGAAGGAAAAAATTGATTCAGGATCAACTGAACAAGCACAAGAATTTGCTACCATGACTAAAAGAAGAGGGAAGTCTGTGAAGGTTGTTCCTCAAAAACAAAAATATGGCCAAGGTTTAATGGTATGGTTGTCATGAGTATGGAAAATATAAAAGAGATTGTACGAAATTCAAAAAGGACAGCAACAAAAGAGGAAGGGAAGAAGCCCATATCACTGAAGAAGTGGAAGAAGCTGAAAAGAAGAAGTCCGAAAAGGAAGAAGTAATATATCTCTACTATGAATGAGATGATCTTCTTCACAAAGTTTTTTTCAAGTCTTTATTCTTTAGTTCCTGTAATAGTTATCATGGTAGGAATCATTAGAGGCACCATAGGATGCATCATGTTAGGAAATGGCATCATAAGAAGCATACAATATGAAGCAAGAGCTCGAGACATCATAAGAAGCTTGTAAAAGAGTTGAAGTAGAAGTCTATGGTAGTCACCTATAGTGAAAAGGAGCTCTTGGTAACATCATTAGAAGCATATGTAGTACTTATGGATAGAAGAAATTCATCCAATATAGCACTCATCATACATCATAAGAAGCATTTGTAGGATGAGGATAATCAAGACCTCCATTGGAATCTTCAATGGAAGATTCACTTATTGAAAAATACAAATGTCTCACTGGGAATCCACCTTATGAGGGATTGATGGGATGATGGTATGATGGCAAGAGAGTAAACGAGGTCGAGATAATTTAAGAACTTTCAATCTAGGAAGTTGTCAAAGGGAGTCTAGATGATCAAAAAGGAAGAAATTAGGCATGTATGCATGTGTTTAATGTATTGAGTCATGCCATCATATATTTTCGAGAAGCATGGAGGATACTCTACCTCATGAGTATGATCAAAGGAAAGGGATCTATTTCGTTGATAAGATGCATGAAGGCATTATTCACATATTGGCAAAGATGAAATCAACATAATACATCCTCATATGGAGTATGAGATGGTTGATTATGAATATGGAACTAAGGATGAAAGTTATTGGGGTCAATATGTGACGAAAGGAAGAATATATCGTGAAAAATACAACTATGGTAGCATGGAAAATGAAATCAACATTCAATGACTAGAAGAATTAACCGTGACATCTTCGTGGAAAAGGTATGAAGATTTTGATGAAGTATGGAAAAGAAGGATACCCTTGACATTTAATATATTTTTGGAGCCATGTCAATATGTATGCAAGATGTTGATTATGTAAACAAACTAATGTCATGATGAAAATACCATCACAAAGGTAATGTTAAATTGATGTTCATTTTTTTTAAATATCTGGATGGGCTAATACATAGCTACCAAAGGAATAGGTGTGGATGTCACCTACAACTAGTACTCATGTGATGGATGAAATATCATGAAGGAAACATGATGTGAAGAAGGTAGAAAGGTATGAAGGAAGGCCATATATGAACTAGTGGGCCACTTTTTGTTGAAAGAAAGAATGACATGACTAACATGATTCATGAAAGAAACTAATAGATGGTCTATGCCCTACGAAGAAGTCCCAACGATGAAGGCTCCATATCAAGGAAGATGAAATTCATGATATCGAAAGGGGGATACCTACAACAAGATGATTGTTCCATGATCTCCACCTAGAGAACTGTTGGAAGCAAGTCCCTGGTTAAGAGGGAACTTGGGTACATTTCTTCATTGGAATGGATATATATTCTCTGGATGAGAGGGAAAGATAGACACATCATTATTGTCTTCACTTGGGAATAAATAATGGAGGATTTGTTAAGCATCTGGCATCTGATCCTCTTTGAGGATGTGGTAGGGAATCCAAGATAAGAGTAGTTGTAGAGGACCGATATTAAGGACTGGGAATCCAAGATAAGAATAGTCCTGGTGGAACATACTCTGAAAGAACCTGAGTGGGGTATGTTCCAAGAGATAAAACGATGATGGTGTCTATTAATCATTGGTCTCACCAGAATTCTTCATATTGAGAATGTCCAAGTACCTTGTACAGATTATGAATACCTCCCTAGTTAAGAGGGAGTGTTGAAATAGTAACTAGGTTCGGTCTTCATAATGACATGCATAATCACGTTTTTATGTAATTGATGTAAAGAAGAAAAATAAAAATTATTTTTTCTTCAGATGTGGGTTTCATGCTCAAGGAATTTTACTTTTGTAGATAGAGCTCCCATTGAGAGATTCTAGGGCTTGTCATGTGGCCTACAAGTCAAAAGATTCTTTGTCATATATGATAGACCCTTCTTCGACATGTTACATATTTATTTGATTCAATATAAGTCTAAAATTGTAAAGGAAACCCCTCCAAGATCAAGGATGCAAGCCACAAGTAAATTCGATCTAGATACTTCATCAAGTCAACCTATCAAGAGAAGTCGGCCTATTTTGGAGCCCAGCAATGCCTATATAAAGGAGGACTCGAATTTTCTCAAAGGAGATATTCAAGGGAACATAAAATTTTGATCTAGTGACAAGAAGGAGTCTCATACTAGAGCAAAGACAGGAGAAGAAAGGAAAGAACAAAAATCAGAATTATTTGGTCTTGTTTTGAGACATTATTTTTCACACGTGTGGTTTGCAACTAGGGAACTCTTTTCAGTTGTCAAAGGATGAAGATTACAGTCACCATATAATTTTGAACTTGGGTATAAAAGGAGTCATATTAAAGGCTGAGTGGTTGAAGAAAAAGTATCTCACCAAGTGAAGAAGAAAGGAAATCAATTTATCCATTATCTAGATCACACGTATGCTCTAGGGTTTATGCAATTAGGCCAAATTGCAGACAAAAATTTGTAGATATGAAAAGGATGTCGAAAGAGAAGATATTGTTATTGGAAGGCTTATTTGACTAAAGTTGAATTTATGGAAGAAAAAGGTTCATCAAGGAAAGGAATTGACTTGATCTTGGAGGGGTTGTGCTCAAGGATCTAGGTCTTGGAATTCGTCAATTGGAGATTATATAAGAGGAAGAATTTTTTTATGTTTTCCTCTCAATATTGGAGAGTTTTTCGCCTTGGTTGATCGCATAGATCTTGTGTCCTATTTTCTCATTATTCTATTTTTTTGGTAGTTGATTGATGATAGAAGAACATTAATAATAATAAGCAAAAGAAGAAGCTAATCAAATAAAGTGAAAATACATCCTTATACTAATGCCCTAGATTTCTCAACAGAGACCACCATGAAAAAACCAAAGAGTCAACTCAAGTCCTAGGAGCCTTCATGAATTACACTCAACATTCAATTGATAATATTTCTAATCAGTATGTTAAAAGTTTGGAAAATATTAAATAACTTGAAACAAAGTTAGAAAGAAAAAAATATTTTAATGAAGAAGAATGGCAAAGACATTCCATCGTACTCAAATAATGTTTTACTATTACTCTTCAACACTTAAAGCAAGAGAAAAATTATGATAAATTAAATTTGGAATAGTTGTGCGAGACAAAGTTGAATGATTCAACAAATCAACATGCTAAGGAGATGAAATATTTGAAAACATCTCAAGCAAGTAAAATTTTAGCTTTCAACAATAAGTATGAGTCCTTTTCCCCCAAGGAAAAATCGCAATTTTATTCATAATGAACAAAATTACATATTGTAGATGCTAAAAAGCATATGCTCAAAACCACAGATCCTGGTATCCAAGATCAATAAAAACTCACCTGAGAGATAACACTAGTCTACTCTTTTCTGCCTTCCTTTTTTTCCACTTTCCACCAACCACTAGAGTTGGGAGTGGAAGATACAATCAATATTCATTTGATTCTATTTTACATTTATAGGGATTTGTTTATCAGAATCTCAACTTTCTTAAGCATGAACTCGTTTGGTACCACTTGCTTCTTTTTTAGATGGAATCTTCTCAATCTGTTGTTGTTTAACTGGAGGCATTGGAACTAATGAAGAGTTATGCTCGACCTCGTTCTTTTGTGTGGTATCTTTGGAATTCTAGTCATTAATGTTTGAGGTGTTTTTTGGGATTTCTGCATCCTCTACTTCTACTTCCTGGGATTCTGAAAATTGCCAGCCTTTTGGCTTTTGAGCTTGTCTCTTTTTTCTCTTAGGGTATTTTTTGGCTTAAGGACATGCATTTTGAAGATGGTCGGTTTGAAGACATATATGACAGTGAAATGTTGTATTATCATAATCAAGAGGCTAGGACCATTGCATATTGTTGTGAATCAGAATAATATGGTCAGGTAAACCTTTACTAAGGTCCACCTCTACACTGATTCTAGAAAATGTGAAAATGACTTTTGAGACTCTATCTGCATCCACCTTTAGGAACTTCCCCAAAGAATTCCCTATCCCTTCTAATACTTTGTGATGCCAAAAGCAGGGGTAGATTATGTAACATGATCCACACTGGAATTTTGGAGACCACCAAGGTATTTTCATCAAATCCTGAAAACCAAGGTATCATGAATAAACCCACATTGCCTAAAAACCATGGTCCCTCTTTTAATACATAATCCATATCTTTTGATGTGTCAAACTTTACAATAAAAATGCCCCTAGAACATAGGTGGATATCACAATTTTCCATCCAAGTACAAAAAATCCATTGATGTTAAGTCTTTTATTTGGGCCAGAATCCATTAAGTCTGCATATAACTTCTCTTGCATAGAAATCAGAGTAGAGCTCATTAACCTCGGGAAGGTCGATTGTCACAGCTGACACCTGGTTCATCTGCTCCACAATATGGGGACCAGGAAGATTGGGGGTTTGTTCTGGATTTTATTGTGGATCAGTCATCTCTTTAATTTCATGCTTGAAGGAAACTGGGCCTTTGGAGCTAGATCCAGGACAACCTCCACTAAGTCTCATGTTAAAGAAGATGATTGAATCTGATACAATTCCCTAGTCCTACAATTTTCAATCATATTGCAATGATTTCCCTGTATAAATCATATTTTGGACATTTGGTGGAATACCCAGCTATTCTTGAATATTTTTCTTAATATTTTCTACCTGATCCCCAATCTAGACCCTCATACACATAGTTTACCCTCTCAATGTTTTAATTAAAAGTTGGAGCGAAACTCCTTTAAGCATATATGGGGATTGACATCCAAGATATGTCCACTTCTTGGTCTCGACTAGTAAATTCAAGGGTGGATTGGGAGTCCAAGAGTGTTTAACTGGATGTTGGTAGAGAATGGAGATGAGAGCCTCCCCGTCATCACAAGCACTAGAAATCCAATCCATACAGTTCCCAAAAAACCATAGATCTAAAAAAACTACATGAGTTATTGACTTGACGAGGTCCACGGGATCTATGATAGGAGGATGATATGATTTTTGTGACCAATATTTCTCAAATATCAATTTCCTTTTACTACGATCAAGACCCAAATGCGGCCAAGCCTTTACTCTCATATGTTGCAGAGCCCTCCAATCAGTCCCTTCATACCAATTTTTGTAGTGAAAGATGTTGTTGATCAATCCTCTTATTGCAATCACATGATCTTCATCATCTTTCCAATGGATCCACCAAATCACGGCCCCAAGCCCAAGATCCATATGGAATAGCGAGAGAAAGAATCTTCGAGAAGCCTTCCCGCCTGCACTCAAGGGAACATGGCCAGATCCAGCAAAAAAAAGTGTATTTATCCATAGATCCACACTTTCAAAAGCATTATCGGTCCAAGTAAAGGCAAGTGCTTCAGTATTTTCCCAATTAACCCACCATATCTTCTTGATTCCACGATATATTTGATTTCCCAAACCCCACTCTTTGAATTTCCATATGCGTAGATCTAAATATATCAAAAAAATTCTTACTCCATGATTAGATTCACCTTCATCGGCGTCGATCCTAACTCCATAAAATTTTTCATGTGAAGCTGGTTTAGTGAAAATAACTCAATACATATGTTACACCAAAAAAATCCCTCTTGCGGACAAGAGCGATCTCCCTAGATCCTTGATAGAAACTAGAAACAAACAAGACGATTGAACTGACTCTTTCCCTATGTTGGACTTGTTTGAATTATAAAAATTAAAGCTAATGGATGAGCCTCTTACCTATTTCACGAAATTATCGATGAAGATCCCTTGTTGTGGCTTGATGCATCTCCTCAATGCTTGACAAGATCTGCAACCATAAACCATAAAAGAATCAAAAGCATATGCGATATAATAATCCAAACAAAACTTAACCTAATGATTAAGGAGATTAGGAATTGAATTTTCCTTAACTAACATCATAAACAATTATAAACCGTTTATCATTCCAATAAGACAAATCAATGGGAGAAAGTGTTCATTTGTATTAATCAAAGAGAAAGAAGAGCCTTCCAACCTTTGCCTTGATGTCATGAGGTTCCTCCCAAATGCCTTCAATCTCCTCCTTAGATGACAAGCTTTCCAATCTCAAACTAGCAGCATAAGTTTATCTTCTCTGAGTTCTGGCCTCCTCTAACCCTCTACCCTCTAGTCATTTTATAAGCTAAGAGGAAGAAGTTCCAGATCCAAAAGAGGAGGGTGAGATCCCCTAATTGAGGGATTAGGTTTCCATGAGGAAATATGCATCTTCTGAGGGTTATAGTTCAAATAGTCATCACCTGGAAGCTTTTAGTTGGGAAATATTCAACCAACTATATTTCTAAAATGTAATTTTTATTTTTAATTTCTTGAATTCACCTGCGTGGTTTTATAGTGGCAAACAAAGTGCAGCTATATGATATTCTCAGGGTTAATGCGTGGGAAAAGCTAGGAAAATCAACACAGGTTAAACTTGACAAGGTGTGACAGCTATTGTTCCCAAATTTCTCATCTCCTTCTAGATATTTTTGGTTGTTTGACTTCTAAGGGAGTTTAATCAAACATGTTCACCGATAGTAAAAGGGCCTATAAACTGATCAAGTGTCATGGTGACAGATTGACATGTAACTTATTTCCCCCTAAAGTGCGAAGTCTATAAAATAATTTTAAAATATTGAAGTGCTTTACCATTCCAAGGATCGGATCAGAGACAATGGTTGGAAACCTGTAGGGAACATTCAAGGATTACAATGCAAATGTTTATCAATAATCATCACTGAGGTAGGAATTCCCATACTCCGAGTAAAGTGAACTCAATGAACAAGTATGAAAAAACCAAAATCATATAGATAGTAAACACATTATAGATGCAATTATCTATCATAAATGGGTCTACATAGTCATGAATATAAAATATCCTCACAACCTAGATTAATGAAACTAGATCCAGGGTCTTGATCTCCATCTCTCGATCCACAGTACGAATCTAACCATGCGATTGAATGTTTCGAAGTTGAACATGGAAGAAAGCACTTTATTACCGGTCAATGATGTGAATCGTTAACAAGTGTGAGAGAAAACACCAATAATGACAATGGTTCTCACTGTACTTCTAGTACAATCTTGATGAGCTCAAGTATTGCAGAAAGGATGATGCAACTCATAGGGCTACCAACTTTACTTCATCAACCTAGGTACATACAAACTTGGAGGTGACAGTGATGTATATACGGTAGATGCAATGGTCTACTCTTGTCACTTTACAACTGGGGTGATAGACCACTAGGGTTTTTCAAACCAGTCTTCTATCGACTAGAAGGATTCTAACTACCAAATAGCAACAGGAAAATTATTCTTAATGTAGAAAGTAAATGTTGCCTACTCTAGGAAATGAAAGTGTTGAATTGGAAAGTGCTATAAAGTTACATGAAATCATCTAGCTAAGAATCTACACATATTGCTTTCAAAAGAGACGTAACTTAACCTTGCATCTAACATCTAGTTATATGGACAAAATAAGCATGGAAATTATCCTAAAACTATTGTGACTATTGCATGCATGTACTAACTAGAAATTGCAAAAAAAAACCTTTTTGATTTTCAATTTTATGAATGTAAATGCTAATTGAAGCAATTTGATGTTTGGCAAGGGAGACAAGTATGGATAAATATGTCCATAATGGTTTTTAGGGTATGGAAGCCAAGTGGAGGCCTAACCTAAGCTTAGATGATCATTTCTTCTCAATTCAAGCTTAAAACAGGTTGCTACAGGGTTTCATGTAGTACTATAGGATGTCCTTGTTCTACTACAAGATGCCTTGTTTTACTACTGGAAACAGGCTGAAAGCTATGGGGAGGTAGGAAATGTAGAATAAAGTGTCGGAAATGTGTTTGATGGGGGAATAAGGCACAGAGGAGGTGCACACTACCCAATTCTTAGCCCAAGTCTTCAAGATGGTTGGACTTGCTCAAGGAAGATGTTCACTTTGCTACAAAACAGAAATTTGGATTAGGGTTTGGTGGACTTTGGCAGCGTAGGTGGAGAAGACTTTGATGAGGTTGGTGAGATGAGGTCTCCCTATAGATTAGAAACTCCTGCAACAACATACATTATTTTCTTCATTTATGCACAACTTCATTTATATATGGAAAAGATGAGTTAAATTTAGGAAAAACATAGTTATTAATGGCTAATGGCTAACTCTATGAATGGAAGTACTTCTAAACCATATAAAACTCAAGAAACCAAAATGACAATTGTAGGTACTTCTAAGGAATTGAGAAACAATGATCTATTCAACAAGAAATCCTAAGTTATACAGTGATCTGTTTTTGGGTTGTGAGAATGGGACCCTCAAACCATGATCCCATAAGGGAGATGAGGCAGAGGCCACTACCACAAGCTTTTCTGAAGTGTTTATTTTCACTATTGTACCACTAATCTATGATCCGGATTTAAACAGGAACACAAAAAATTACAGAGATAACCATAAATGCAGATATGCAGTGGAAATAATACTTCATTTCATTAATGTAAAATACTAAAATATGCTTACAAACAGGAACGAAAATAAACCAACTAGGGCGATGGTAGCTTATCTCTGAGAAGAGATGTGGTGGCTACATGCCTCTGAACTGTGTTATAATGAGGCTCGAAGACCTATTTATTGTTGAGAAACAACAGAAAACCCTTAACATCCCAAAACCTAACCCTAGAAGATGAAACACCAAATTGTGGCCCCATTTGGGTAAATTGGTACATCAATTTCCTGGGGTCGTAACTTTGGCATACGATCTTCGTTTGACGTGTACAATAGCTCGTTAGAAAGATCTATCAAAGCACTACCACTTTGGGAAGGGAAACATTAGTCCATGGACCCATGTTGCCCCCATTTCCCAAAAAAACATCGTTGAGGGCCTCAAAACGGCTCCTGAAGTTTAGGACCCGAAAAACTGCAAAAAAATAGTAAACTATGTTACAATTTAGGAAACCAAAAAAAATTGAAAGAGACAGTTGTGGGGGTCCAAATGGGATAGGTGGGTGACCACCAACATCCACCTAGATCATTCCTCCCCCCCTTAGGAAGCAATGGTCCCCATTGCGTTGAGTTCCTCCATCTGCTGAACTTGTTCTACAATCTCTGATGTGTCCATTAATGGTGAGAAGCATGGTCGATGATGGTCCACATTGAACACTTGGTGTAGGCGAAGGAATGGAGGAATGTTATGCTTCAAAGCATTGTTTCCCTTAGCCTTGGTACTGGTGTAAGGACCATGTCAGAGTGGTCTGAGTTTCTGATGGGCTCTTGTAAGGCGTTCTTTCTGCAGATGCAACCAAACTTTGTTGCCCACCTAAAGCTTGTGTGGTACCCCTGTGGGTGAGGAGAAGTTGTTCCTGTGTTCTGTCATGGCCGTATCCCTTTTTTGTCGCTGCTGCGTGGAGGAACCTTTTTTGGGGGTCATGGATATAGCAATGATCTTCTCCTTACTTTGGGAGCAAACCAGACAGGAAATGAATTTCCTAGTCTGGAAGATGAGCTTGCTACCTTTCTTGGAAGTGATCAAAGAGGTGGCGGTAGGTGGGGCTACCTCTGGTATCCTATATAATGAATTATCCAAATAATTAATGGTAGCGTGAGGCCTTGACTCATACACAGCATGTCGCCTCCACAAGTATGGCTGGCCTAATAGTACATCACAAATATCCAGAGGTGTAACATCACACAATACCTCATTTGTGAAGGGCTTGACGTTGTAGGGAAGGAAGCACTACTGGCGAACTTTGAGATCTTATCCTTCGTGAAGCCACCTGATACTGTATGATTGGGTGTGTGGTGTAGTCGGTAGGCCCAAGCGCTTCACGACCTCTACTGAAACGAGGTTCTTTTGGCTGCCATTGTCGACAATGAATTGCAACAATGAACCCTTCACCCACATTTGTGAGTGCAAAAGACGCTCCCCCTCCTCTGGGTCTTCAGGCTCATTCTTCTGGATCTTAACAGTGCCAACAGTGACATTGGGCAATGATCTGCTTCCCTTTGCCCTTCCCCTTGTTAGGTTCTGACTCAAGGTCAGAACATGCATCTGATTCTGAAGCTTTCAACTCGGCCACGAGCGACTGCTTGGTCTGACACTCACTTGTGTTATGAGTGGGACTCTTGTGGAACTCACACCACTTTCCTATGTCCTTCTTTGGCTTCGTGGTGTTGTTCTTTTCTTATGGCTTCGACGGGTTGTCTTGGGTCACCCCGCCTTGGCTTTGTCCTTTGGGCTTTGTATTTGCAGATCCAAAGTCTCTCTTTTTCTGTTTGAACTTTTGCTCGATTTTGACAGCGTATCGGTATGCTGTGCCGAGTGAGGAGATGTTCAAGAACTCCATCTCTTCTTAGATGTATCTGTGTAGGCAGCCACGGTATTTGAGTACCAGATGCAGCTCAGAATCTTTGATACCCAACTGTGTGCGAAGGGTGTGAAAAATGTTTGTGAACTCTGGCACATCTTGGTCTCCTCCCTGCGAGTGTGGTCCATTTGATGTATTTGTCCTCATAGCTTTTGACAGGGTAGTACTGCTCCTTGATGGCATCTCGGAATCAATCCCAAGTGGGTGCGGCTAAAAATAGTGAGCCTGTAGTTTCATCCTTCTGCTCGCAGTAGGTTTCCCACCAGTCCTTGACGTGGGGGGTTGCTTTGAGAAGAGCGAAAACGATCTTTTCCTGACTTGAAAATTCATGAACAGAAAAATACCCTTCTAGCAGATTTAACCATTTATCTACAGCATCTGCGTCTATTTGACCCTCGAATATGGGGATTTCAAAATTAACTTGTACCTTAAAGGGCGTGGCGTTTCCAGAGTAGCTGCTGGAAGCCGATGCGTCACCTCTAGGTAGCCGCTGAAGGATCTACGCAAAGCTATCAATCATCGCGTTCCTTTGCCGCTCGAGCGCTTCTTCGAGCAAGATTTTGATAGGATCTCCTGCTCCCTCGTCTTTCTTCTCATCCGCCATCGGAGGCCGTCAAGATTTTAGAGGCTGGTCTTGCAAAGGTTCGACCAATTCAAGCCCTAACTCCTTATATCCTGACCTCATTGGGGACATGCAAAGAAAAACCGAGAAAAAGCAGACCGCTCTGATACCACTGATCCGGATTTAGACAGGAACGCAATATATTACAGAGATAACCATAAATACAGAGATGCGATAACCATAAATAAAGAGATGCAGCGGAAATAATACTTCATTTCATTAATGGAAAATACGAAATATGCTTACAACCAGAAATGGAAAGAAACCAGCTAGGGCGATGGTAGCTTATCTCTGAGAAGAGATGTGGCGGCTACATGCCTCTGAACTTTTCTGAACTGTGTTACAATGAGGCTTGAAGGCCTATTTATTATTTAGAAACAATGGAAAACCCTTCACATTCCAAAACCTACCCCTAGAAGATGAAACGCCAAATTGTGGGCCGCGTTTTGGGTAAACTGGTACATCAATTTCCCGGGGTCGTAACTTTGGCATACGATCTCCGTTTGACGCATACAATAGCTCATTAGAAATATCTATTCGAGCACTATCATTGTTGGAACGGGAAACATTGGTCCATTCTATGGACCCATGTTGCCCCCGGATTCCCCAAAAAACGTCGTTTAGGGCCTCAAAATGGTTCCGGAAGTTCAGGACCCGAAAAACTGCTAAAAAAAGTAACTTGTGCTACAATTAAGGAAACTGAAAATGCTGAGAAAGACAATGGTGGGGGTCCAAATGGGATAGGTGGGTGGCCACCAACATCCACCTGGATCAGCAGATCATTGAACACACCTGATAGGAGAACTGGTAGATATGGGTATCACTCTAGTTCCTCGTCCATGAGACATCATCATCACTACCATCATCGTTATAGGAGGACTGAGTACTTTCTTGAGGAATTTAAGAAATTCAAGTTGCCTACATTTGATGGAGGGATGAAGAATTCAAAAGATGTAGAGGCATGGTTTCTTGGGATGAAGAAATTCTTCAGATTACATGACTACTTAGATAACATGAAATCCAAAGTAACCACCTTCAGTCTTAAAGGGAAAGCAAATATCTAGTGGGAAGATGTGAATAATTTCAGAATCATTCGAGAGGAAGAGTTTATTTGGGATGAGTTCAAGAAACTCTTGAAGAAGAAGTACCTATCTAAGAGATATTATGATGATAGAGCTATGAAGTTTTATGAGTTACAGATGGGTTCTATGACGAATTATGAGTATACTAGCAGGTTCCTAGAGTTTTTGAGGTATGTGCCTTACCTCAAGGATGAGAAAGTGAAGATTCAAAGGTTCATTAGTGGGTTTCCAACAACATATAGAGATTGGATTGAGTTTGATGAGCCACGGTCATTGGAAGAATCCATAAGGAAACTGAAGCATTGTTATGAGCAGTCAAAGCGTAAAGCTAAGCCTAAGCGTGAATTGAAGGGAACTGAGAAATTTAAAGGGGAGAAGCCACCGAAGAAGGGAAGACCTCAAGATGCAGGTGAGAAAGAAAATGTTGTTCCTTACAAGAAGTTTAATGTAGTTGAGAAGGGATATGGGTCACAACCTAGAAAGCATCAAAATAGAGGTGATGGTAGAGGATCGTTGCAGTGTTGGATATGTGGAAATGATCATCAAAAGAAGGATTTTCCATTGTACCAAGGTGGCAGGCCTCAAATATATAGTGCTCAGGAAATGCAAACAATTGAGGATGCTGGCCATAATATTCCTTGGATTCACGTAGTTGTGGAAAACAAGAAGGAAGATCACCAAACATCCATTATTGAGATGGAAGGTAAGCTTTGTGATCAGGTTGTTTCTATTTTGATTGAGCATGGATCTAATTATAGTTATGTCAGTCCTAACTTGGTGGATAAGTGTGGTTTGAGAAAAGAAGTGCATGTAGAGTCTTGATTGGTGTAATTGGCTACATGTACAAAGAAGAGAGTTCATCACTGGATAAGAGTTTGTGCATTTTTAATTGAATAGTATGCCTACATCAACACATCTAAATGTACTTCCGCTAGGGTCATATAATATGATTTTGGGTATGGATTGGTTTTACCTCCACAAGACCAAAGTAGATTTCTATGACATGGCTATTGAGTGCCTAAATGATAATGGAGAAAAAAGAATATTACAGGGAAAGAAGAAGCCTACATCAGTGAGGATGATTACAACTATGCAGGCTGAGCATAGTTGCAGAAAGGGGTGTGTACTATTTACAGTCCATATTTCCAATGCAAGTGTAGGGATGTTGAGGATGCATAAATATTCAAGAGGAACCTTGTATTGCAACAGTTCCAGGATGTCTTTCCAATAAAAGTTTCAGATTTACCTCCTCATAGGGAAGTGAACTTTTCTATTGAGTTGGTACTAGGAGCGACACCAACATCGATGGAACCTTACAAGATGAGCACTCTAGAGTTGGTAGATTGAAGTTGTAGTTGAAGGAAATTCTTGATAAGGGATAAATTAGGCCAAGTGTATCATCGTGGGGTTCACCAATGTTGTTTGTTAAGAAGAAGGATGGCACTCTTATGTTATGCATTAATTACAAGAAGTTGAATAATGTAACCATCAAGAATAGGTATCTGTTGTCGAGGATCAATGACTTGTTTGACTAGTTGAAGGGAGCAACAGTGATCTCAAAGATTGATTTGAGATTAAGATACCATTAGGTATGCATTAAAAAACAAGACATCTACAAGACTTATTTTCAAACCAGGTATGGGCATTATGAGTTTGTCATAGTTCCTTTTGTTTTAACTAATTCTCCAACTACTTTTATGTGCTTGATGAATTGTGTGTTGTGTCCTTATCAAGGCAAGTTTGTTATTGTATTCATTGATGATATATTGATATATTCTAAGAATGAGGAAGACCATGCCGAACATTTAGCAGCAATATTGAGATTGCTAAGAGAGCATAAGTTGTATGGCAAGCTTAGCAAGTTCAATTTATTTTAGATAGAGGTACATTACATGGGGCATGTTGTTTCCAAGAAAGGCATAGTAGTAGACCTGGAAACGATAAGAGCTATCATGGAATTGGAATCGCTTAGAAATGTGTACGAGGTCGGATCATTCATAGGGTTATCAAGTTATTATAGGAGTTTCATAAGGAATTTCCCATAGATTTCATATCCTATTACATCATTACAACGAAAAGGAATGAAATTTGAATGGACAAAGGAATGTGCAGTAAGTTTTGAGAAGTTGAAGTAGTTGTTGACAAATGCTCTAGTGTTAAATATTGCGGATCCAAATAAAGAGTTTGTGGTGTGCACAAATTTTTGCAAGAGAGGACTTGGTGGAGTCCTAATGCAAGAGGGATATGTGGTTTTCTATGAGTCATAGAAACTAAATGAGCACACACATAACTATGTGACACATGATATTGAGTTGGCATTAATCATTCATGCATTGAATATGTGAAAGCATTATCTTCTTGGCAGGAGGTTTGTATTGATGAGTGATCACAGTGGGTTGATCTACCAATTTGACAAACTAAATCTAAATGCCAAGAAATCTAGATGGTTGGCTACCCTTAGTGAGTTTAACTTCCAGATCAGATACATTAAAGGGAAAGAGAACAAGGTTGTGGATGCTCTTAGCAGAAGAGTGTAGATGAATCATATAGAAGCTATGAGTTCTTATGGGATAAATTGATAGGATCAGAGCTTATAGGTAGGACAACAAAATGATAGGTATAGGCAGCTTAGGCACATGTTATAGTAAGGTACAAGTGATCAGGATGTGGACTATTTTCTCACAACATATGGCTTGTTCATATTCATGGAAAGGATCTATGTGTTAGATGACAATGAGATCAAGAATCTTATCTTGAGGGAGTTTCATTTGAAGACATATTCAGGTCACCCAGGATATCGTAATACATTGAAAACGGTGAAGAAGTTCTACTATTGGCCAAATATGAAGAAGGAAGTGTCAAATTTTGTTACTAGATGTTTGGATTGTCAGCAAGTGAAAGCTGAGTTTAAGCACCTGTCTGGTTTGTTACATCCTATTCTGATTCCCGAGTGGAAATGTGAGATCATTTCCATAGATTTCATTACAGGTTTTTCAAGGACATAAAAATAGCATGATTCAATCATGGTTGTCATTGATAGGTTGAGCAAGGTAGCACACTTCATTCCAGTGAAGGCTAGTGAGGTAGCACAAGTCTTCATCATAGATATAGTAAGATTGCGTGATGTTCTGAATAAGATTGTATTAGGCAAAAATGCCAAGTTCACTTCCAGGTTTTGTAAAGAGTTATTTGTGGGTTTGGGTATAGAGTTGGCCTTCAGTACAACTTATCATACACAGACAGATGGATAAACAAAGAGGTTCAACATGATTCTAGAGGATATGTTGGGGATGTATGTCATGAATCAATAGTGGAAGTGGGAGGAGTACCTTCCACTAGTTGAGTTTGCTTACAACAATGGTTATTAGGAGTCACTGAGGATGAGTCCATTTGAGGCACTCTATGGGTAGAGTTGTAACACTCCCATCAACTAGAGTGATCTAGTGAACATGGTACTTATAGGACCAGACATGTTGGTAGAGATGGAACATGAAATGTAGGTTATCAAGAAGAATCTAAAGGTAGCAAAAGATAGGAAGAATATTTATGCAAACCAACATGGGGCATTTAAGGAATTTCAGGTTGGGGTGCATGTGTACTTGCACATCAACCCCAAGAAGAGCTCATTAAGGATTGGCTCATGTGCGAAGTTGGCATCTCGACATTGTGAGACTTTTGATATCCTTGAGAGGATTTGACCAGTGGCCTATAGAATTACATTGCCTTTGACAGTGAAAATCCATGTTGTTTTCGATGTTTGATTACTTAAAAGATATGTAAAGGATGTTGACCATGTTATTGATTGGTATGTATTGTAGGTGGAGCCAGAAAGAGAATTCCATTCGGAACCTTAGTTCATGTTGCAATGGAAACAACTCATGCTTCCGAACAGAGAAATTGAGAAGTTAAAGTGTAGTGGAAGCACTTTGGGCTTGATGAAGCTACATGGGAGATGATTGATTAGATGCAGGTTGCGCATCCATCATTCTTTACTGGCTGAGGAAAAGCAATTTTGGTATATGTATATATTTATGTATGGTTTTTATTGTAAATACTGCAATGAGTTGTGTTATATAGCTCCAATAAGCAGTATGGTTGTCATGTTTTAATGTTTATCATGATAGTTTTGCTTTTGAGCAGGTTGTTCATTGTAATTACTGCAACGAGCTGGGATATAAAGCTCCATGGGAAGTATGATTTACTTTTCAACGATTTTTCTGGTTGTAAGTGTCATAGAACATCAGGATGGTGTTCCCCTAAGGGAGAGGGGTCTGTAACAACCCCATGTAAAAATTTCATGTAATAAAGTTAATAAAGACAAAATAAGACCAAGGTCATGGGATATGTATTCCAAGATGAATGTTGGGAAGAACATCCTAGTGGGCATCACTTGTTTATTATGACTAAGGGGAAATTGGCAAAGGGCTTTGCAAAGGATTTGAAAAGGAAAAAAGGCATTATTGTAATTTTATTTATGAAAATAAAGGAAATTAGGAGAAAAGGAAGATGAAAGGTCACAAATTTGTGTGAGGAATAAATTGAAATAAAATAGAGGGAAAATGAAGAAATTAGAGGCACCATTGATAAAAAGGATTCTAAGGATCAATTGGCACTCTTTTGTCTATGCAATTTTGGAATTGGTTTCAAATAGGAGAAGAGAATCAAGAGGAGAAGGAAATAAAGCAATAAAAGGAAGGACAAGGAAAGTAAAGGAAGTACAAGGAAAGAAAATGAAAGCAAGGAAGAGTTGGATCAAGTGGCTTTGGTATAAATACTTTCAATTAATATATTGCATGTATTATTTCCCATTTGGTTTTTTCATGCATGGTATATGCATGTGTGTATTTGGTTCATTTTTTGTCATTTGCATGGGTTTTGTTGGGTATCGACAATCGTTTTAGCCTTTCCTTTCCATTTCCAGATAGCCATGGTGTGATGATATTTATTCTTGGTTGAGCTTTGGATTGCCAAAAGGTTTTGGATCTAGGTGAGGTGGTCTCAGGAAAATCGCAAGAGTTGGGGATGGAGATGGTTTTATCTAGGAAGCCCTAAACAGGTGGGTGGAGATAGGAAAATTTCTCAAGGGATGGTGAAGGAATTATGAGGCATCCAAGATTGGTTTAGTTTTGTGATCTTGGGACAGGTTAGTGTGAAATCACAGTAGTGTGAGGTTGGAGCTGGTTTAACCTCTATATTCCCTTGGTTGTTTATGGATTGGTTTATCGCATGAGATCCCACATTCATGTTGGAATATGGCACGTGGGTGATTGGCTGAAAGAAAGATTTGGTTTAGCCCAATCTATGGTCAAGTGGTATGTGGAATTCCTTGACTTGGTTGGTTTTTTCCTATGTCAATAAGAGCTAAGTTCCTCATGTCTTTATTAGTAAATTTACTTGTCATTATGTGGCTTTAATGGTTGTTCTATCATTGTTAATTATTTGGTTATATGATAGTTATAAGCATGGTTTTATGACAGTTTTAAGTATGGATCTTATCACCTTTTAATTAATTAATGAATGGTTAATGAATGCATGACCTAATTGGTATCATTGCAGCTATTATGAGAGGGCACTAGTCCTTCTTGGTAAACCTCAGATAAGTTTCAAATATCTATGCCTAAATATGCATTCATGACCTGTAGATTGCATGTTCACTATGTGTTTGAAGAAATGACTGTCATGGTTAGATCGGGTTAGGCCAATTCCTTGAGAAAGTTTTGTTCTAAAGGCTTTGTCTCTGGGTTATTTATCATTTTTGGAAGTTTCATCAAGTTATGGGCATGTGTCTAGATCCTAGCCCTGAAAATGTGGCTTAAATCTCGCAATCACTAGCACATAACTACCTAAAAGAGACTACATTCATTGGGAACCTAGCCCATGGGAGCAATTGGAGGGTTACAGTCACTTGGAGGCCTTGTCATGGGAGTGAATGGGGCTCTAATTCACTAAAAAGGAAATTTATCTCAGGGGTTGGACACCTAGAATGGTTGGTTGGTTCCTATGGGTCCTTTAGCACCCGAGGGAAGTCAGTAAGGTCTTGTTATGTCAACTCTGTTTCCTTAAGGTCATCTAGGAGGTTGAGTCATGTCATAGTAGCCCCTCAACTCATGTCTACCCCGAGAAAGCTGATGAAAGTGGGTAGATATGAGAGGAGGTATGTTACATGAATACCCTTATGTTATGATATTAGGAATTTTTTTACATCTCATTGTGTTGGGAATTGTTATAATGTGCTCAAAATGGGAGGGGAAACACATCCCTCCCATGATAAACTACATTTCGCCCCCATCCCTCGCATGGTATAACACGAGTGAAAGGGTATGGGACTTGATTCACCACATCACCCCTCCCCTCGTTGCACATATAGTAATATTTTGAAGATTGAAAGGTAGGGTGGAACACCTCTCCCACCACCCCACCTGCACACAAACACACAATATTTTGAAGTTCGAAAGGTAAGGTGGAACACCACCACCCCATGCATATTGTATTTTAGCAAGGTTTTGAAGTTATAAAGGTAGGGTGGAAGACCCCCCACCCATCCCAAGTATACATTGTAGCAAGGTTGTGAAATTATAAAGATAGGGTGGAAGAATTTATAGGGAAAGAATTCTTAAATTGAGTGAATAGGTATACATGCAACATGACACCTCATCTCTCTCCTTCTCTTCATCAATATAATTTATTTATAATATTATGTCTGGTTAAAAATAATAATTTATATTTAGAAAAATTATATATAAGTGTTCAAATCACTTTACAATGTAAATAAAGCCATGGAAAGAGTGACACTATGCAGGAAGTTGGAAGAAATATGCACAATGTTTTTCCAAATTTATAAGGTATGTGCTTCTCTCATAACAACTCTCTCATTAATTAATTAAACTACCTATGGCCTTCCAACACATGCATAAAGAAACCAAATGTTTGTTTAATTTTGTATTTGTATTGAACACATATTCAAACATAGAACACATGTCATCATGCTCTCATCACCAGATAATTTCCCACCTAAATTAAAAGCAAAGCAATTAGATTAATTTTAACTTCAAATAAAATTAGGGGAAAAATATAAAACATAATTTTATGGGATAAAATAATAGCAATAATAATAATTTTAGTGTTATGCATTGATTTTTTTTATATATA
>APFE031238715.1:99839-118097 GCA_000404065.3 Pinus taeda
AAAAAAAAAAAAAAAAAAAAAAAACTCAAGACGAAAGGGCACGGATCTAAGAACTACTAATTTTTTACCCATTGTCTCTGTTTAACGTACTAGATCTTTTCTCAATCTCAATAACCTCCCTAAAATTTCGGTAATGGAAGTGATCAATCTTTGCAATGACCTTGGTTTCTTCTAGACAAATGTTGTGTTTCATTTTTTCTGCACGTTATGCTAAATCTGAGGAATGATTCCTACCATGTTTGATGTCTTCTCCATGCTCATGAATCCTTTGATTAATTGAGCGACCAATTTCTCCAATGTAGGGAGTCACACAGGAACATGGGATCATATAAACACCTTTCATACCTTTAGGGTCGACCAAGTCTTTAACGAATCTCAGGGAACTTCAAGTAGTATTTAGGGGCCTAAAGGTGGAAGGTACTCTGTACTTCCGCAGGATCTGGCAACCTTGTTTGTGGTCCCATGAATAAAAGGAAGATGAACACTGAAAATCAGATTCAAGGGATATTTCTTTCTCTTAGGGGCTAAGGCTCACTTTTGTTAATGTCATGACACCTTGGTGCTTATTGTCTCCATTCTCTTTGAAAACTTTGAGGAGATGGGCTTTCTCATTATTCACGTGACTTTAATTAGAAACCCTTATAGCATGAGTAGCAAGCTTGTTGAGAACTCCCAATATTTTAGCAGGATAATGATGGGATTTGGCATGAAGATACTGCTATGTTCGAGTATTATATTATTAAACTATTTGTGAAAAATGTAAATTTATTTTACTTTTCATAGTGATAAAGATAAAAAAAGAGGGTAATAAATAGGAAATTGGAATACTTTAGATTCTCTTTTGGAACTATCGAGGGCATTTCATGCAAGAAAAATTTTGAGGGCTAATATTCACAAGAGGGCTAAATTTCCATGACTTTTCCAAAAGTAAAATTTGTCAATTTTCATTTTTCCAAACAAAATTGCACAAATTTTATAGTATAAAACTATTTTACCTTTAAAATCACCAAAATTCTAGAGACTATATATAAAATCATTATAAATTTGAATATTTTTATAAGGATATCAACAAACATTTTACAATTCACATACTAGGCACTATTGAAAATTTCCAAGGTTTCTAAACTTTAAGATAAATTTCGATCCTTAAAGTTTTTCTTGTTTCATGGCGTAAAGATCCTATTCTAATTTGGATCCCTAGTGAAACTAATATTATTTTTGTAGTTGAAATTTGGGAACATGATGAGTCTAATGTCCCTCATATAAATGGTTTCATTTTGTGGTTAGTTTGGAATAAGAAATCCTTTTGCAGAGGAATTATAGGAATAGCCTATTATATAAAAAATAATATCTCTTCTCACACTTAGCTTCATAAGATATAGCCCCTCAATTGGTACATTTGTATCAAAATATTCGACAATAATTCTAAGAGGATTATATCATGTTAGAGTAGGTTAATTTATGAGCCTAAGGGCTTTGAGCTATCATTTTGTTATCTTGGAGGGGGTCAAATTCATAAATATTTTCACTGTCATAATTTTGACTTGTCATTGTCTGGAGAGTCATGTTGAGTTTGGTCATTAAAGTTAGTCATGGGAAGGTGTATCTGAGCATTGAAAACAGTTGTAACAAACTGTTGAGTTAGGATATTGAATGTTGATAGGGTGTCTACAATTAAAGGAATGATGTTAAAGTAGTACAATCGTTAATGTTCCAATTTGTTCCCTTTTTAGACATCATTATTTTTCCCTTTTTCTCATCCCCTTATTCCCTTTATATCCTAAAATTCCCCTAGTCCTAAGCATTATATCATCCCTATTCCTTATGTTAGGCCTAGACCCCACTCCGGTTTTATCCTAAGTATAAACACCTAGGCCTAAATCTTCCCTTGCTTAAACACCATTGTGTGTGATGATTGACCCTTGTCATTATCCATTTCATATGAGTCACTCATCATATTTTCATCATTTCCCTATGTTTTGTCATGATCACTAATTCCGAAATAATTTCTTTTCAAATGCTTTTCAGGTGCAGCGCTGATATAACATCAAGCTTGATTACATCAACAAAGTTTTGAATTACTTTCAAATCATTGTAGAAGGCCTCTATTTTTCATTTCCTCTAATCACAGGTGATTGAATTCATTCCTCTATAGGAAACTTGGGAATAATTCATGTTTTTAAGCCGGGTTGCAGAGAATTTCACACAGTGTGCTACACTCCTACTACGTAGAGGTTAAGAGTGTTGTGCTCTTGCTGCACAGAGGGTGCTAAGGTCAAAAAGCTGATGAACAAGGTATTAATCTATGCACAAATTCATTCTTAAGGATGGGAGAGGTAGGATGTCAGTGACCTTCCTAAGTTTTTACTATTTTGTATCCCAATCAAATTCAGCGAAACTTTGTGCATTTTATGCTAAAGAAACAAATGCTACGCACAGCCTATGTTATCTAGCGGTATAGTTTCATTTACATATTCCGAGTAATTTTGAATAAATATAAGTTGTTTCCATTCTGTTGATTGTTGAAAGGTCGCAATAATTTGATAAGTGATTTTGAGTTCTCCTACTCACTTTTTAACCTCAGAAACTACGTTGCCACCAACTCTTTGACCCAACTATTTGAGTTGAATTGTGTTGTCACCATTGTTAGTTTTGTATCATATCATCTACACATGTAACCCCTTTTTCAAAGTTGAGTTACACCTGCCAACTATCGAGATCAAATGGCCCCTGTTGTTAGTAAGAAAGGTGGAGACCTAGTGCGCACTGAGCCTAACACCTTGAGATTGATGAACTCCTCACCTGCTATTTGGGTAGACTTTGAAAATGCAAGTTGTATTCCCTTTTCTCAAAATGTATAGAAGATAAGTCACCATACTAGGCTTGCTAGTATGCTTTCCCTCATTTTTCAAGATGGCAGAGTCAAGCTAGGAGATGTGGAGATTCTAGTAACTGAAAAACTTATTGTTGATGCCACTAATCTCCCTACAATAGGGGAATAGTACTTTAAGGGAGATGAGTTAGACATTATGGCTTTCAAACAATTTGTGAAGCCAAAATTTTTGGACAAGTTTGGCTCAACCTTTCCCGGTGTTTACCTTTAGGAGAAGTATGTTGATATTTTGAAATTCATTCAGAGGTACTTCACCTGTGAAGGAAGATTTAGTCGGGTTTATCAATACAATTTGAGGTTGTTATGGCATCTTACAGAAAGCAAAGCTATGAATCTACCTTATTTTTTACTCAAAAGTTTAGAGAGAATGACAGTTAAAGTGAATATTCAAAAAGACAATCATGCTTCCAATTTGTTCCATTTCTCGTTTATCAAGATCTTAGTTAAATATGATGTTGAAAAGAAGAAACTGAATCGGTCATATTTCCTTTCTAGTATAGATTTATTGCCTCAATATGGTTTTTCGTCAGTAAAAGTAGATGAGGAGGAACATAAAATGTAGGGATGTTCAAGAAAGAAGTTATCCATTCAGTGAAGGAGATAAAACTGATGAAAAAGGAAGATTTAAAGCCAAGAAAAAAACCCACAAAGCAAGCTTGGTAAGAAGGCTAAAAAATAGAACATGAAGGATAAGAAGATAAACAAGGAAGCAAAGGTACAGGTGGCATCAGCACAACCCACCAAGGTTATATTGAAGATTGAAGATACAGTTCAAGATCAGTTTGTAATGAGACCTAGGATAAGGTCAAGAGTTAAAAAGAATGAGGAAGAGGTAGCCCCTCAAGTAGTGGTAGAGATTTATAAGGACAGATAGGGAGACAAGCAAAATCATGGAAAAGAGGAAGAAGTGAAGGGACCTAAAGTAATGCAGTTAGAGAAAGAGGAAGACATAGAACAACCTGAACAGAGTGCTATAGAATATGAAAAAGGGCGTCCCAAAATGGTTAATATTAAAGAGGCACTTTCTAAACATCAAGTGAAAACAACACTCTTGAGCAGAGGAAACAGGTACTAGAAGGAGACAATCAAACCAATAGATGACAAGGTGAAGACACCTCCAGAAACAATTGCTAAAGAAAAAGGGAAGCATGTTTTATTTGTAGAGAAGGCTAAGAGGATTGCAGTGGAGCTTAGTGGGCCATCAGTTAAGGTTTCTAAGTCCAAATTTAGATTTGTGCAGAAGATGAAGCAAATATCTCAAGCTCTTGGCAAACCTACTTTTAATCAATGGAAATAATATCAAAGATGTTTGGAGGAGCTGGAACAAAGCAAGGAGTGGGTAAACCAATTCAAGTAGCTAAATCAAAGTTATAAAAAGTTAGTCCAGGATATTCTTGAAAATTGTGACAATGAAGTTCGTGAGGCATCCCAGGCCCTTGACAGAAGCAAACATTTCATCAAATGGTCTATTCCTATGAGGAGGCAATGCAAAAGTTATATGTTAGGAATAGAGTGTTGGAAACAAGGTTAAGGAGCATGAAACAAAGTTTGGATGAGGCATGGGGATTGGTAAAGAAGTATGAAGGATTAGCTAAAATGTCTTCTCCTAAAAGGGTGCATGAACTAAAATCTAAGCATGTTCATGGAATTAAACCTGCTATGTCATCTCTTGTTGGAAACCATGACCTCATTCCTCGTACATCCAGCACCAAGGCTTCCAGGAATAAATCTTTAGGTAAAAGAAAGAAGGTAATCAAGCCTTCCTTCAGATTTTGAATTTTGTGTTAAATTTGAAGGTTTATGATGCTATAGTAGTAGGATTCTAATGTTTTGGAATGAAATTTAGTGGTATAAAGTAATTTCGTCAATACTACATAACATTTAGCAAACAACGTTGGAGATATGCTACGCAGTCCATGCCCACACTACTACACGCATGATAGAGGGAAGCCACTTGTCAGGTTTTCAAGAGGATGACATGGAGTATGTGTGGCAACCAACTCAATTCCATAACATCCCACCATGTGCCAATTTCACAAGCCCAAAGTTTTGGATGTTATGCAGATGCTATGCAACCTTTTGCACACTCAGAAAACAACTTTGTGCTTTTTCTTATTTTTCTTCATGATGATCATGTTCGAAGATATGTTGGTTTTTTATTTAGAAAAAGTTTGTTTTTAGAGATAAAAAAACACCTTTATGTTTTATTCTTTTGAGGAAAAGTAGTTGTAAAAGCAACAATTTTCTTCTTTTCAGTTTTGAGATCGATCCTCTGTTGGATTGAACGTCCATTGAACATAGACATGATGTTATCCTATGTATGAACTATATATTTGGTTAATGAATATGGAAACGGTTGTTGATGGTTTCATTATTGCTACGGAAACTATTGTAGTTTGTTGTTATGATCTGTGTTAATGCATGTGCTTGAATGTTGAAAGGATTCCAGTGGATTTACAGAGATACTTATGGTAAGGATGTTTCAGATTTTGTTTCTTTTCAGTTATATATTATCCTTGTTGTGTTATCTTGATAAACTAATTTGAAGGTGTATGGAACAGTTACACTTGAATTTATTTTATATGCTCATGTCTAGCTGTGCCAAATATTTCAGTTTGCAAATGGAATATGTATGCCTTTGACAGTATTTTTTTTTTCTTCTTGATAGTCATTTATCTAAGTTAAAGTAATGAACTATTAGTTATTCTGCTATTTCTGATGAATGCCTTAATGCCCCCATCTTCACTATACTACAATTTATCTTTTAATCCTAAATTCATATTAATTGAGCCTTTATGCATGAAATTGGTTGGAGATATATCAACATGTTGGACCAGGAAGGTTATGATCACCTTCCACCACTTTTCCTAAAATCTTCTACTACCCCCATACCAAAAATTTAAACATTTTCAAAATTAGTCTCTGTCAAAAATCATACTCAAAGTTTTATCTTTGAGTTTGCTCAGTGAGGGAGCCCCTTTAGGTTGAAGAAGACCAGTCATTCAACCAAAAGAGGTTTATGGTTACCTTTGAGTTTTCTCTTTTCAGCCTGGAGAAAACTATAGAGTGCTAAAATATTGGCACTATTGCCAAGGATTCGAAAGTCTAATTATCCTGAAAATTTTTATGTTCAAAGTTTCATCATAGGCTGAATGTTAAGATTTCTTTGATTGTTAGATAATTTTACTGTATGCAAATTCACCAGGTAGAACCCTGACCCAAATCCCCCTATTATTGTTTTTGATCTTGAAAAATTACTTAGAAAGGAAAGGGTTGTGGTGGAAAATTCGAACTAGTAAGTACTTACTTAGGAAATTTGTTTCTTCACCAGAAATCTCCTCCAAAATTCATTTGTTTAAAACAATATCTTGCTCAAACATATCTGGATTTCTGGCAGATTCATGCATTTCTAGTTCTCATATATCATTTCCAGAGATAGAGTCGAGTCAAATTATCCTTCAATAGTTTAGTAGACTTAGAGGCCTAGTTGAAAAAGTTTCAAAAGCTACTGAAAGGAAAGTTTCATCTCAAAAGATACTCCTTACACAAGCTAGCTCAAGTTCCAGTTTTTATTTTACATCCTTATTGAGTCTTTCATCACCTGTTTCAACATCTATTCATTCAATTTTTCCATCATCTGCTATCCTTACCACACCACCGACCTCTGTTGTTTCTGCCACACCACTTGTTAGTCATCCAACTACTTAGGCAATGGTCATAACGGTGAGATATTCCCCTTTGGTTAAACCTACTCAACTTCATGATTTACCTCTTAATTATGGAAAAAGGTTGCCTTAATATGATGGTGTAGGTGAAATTACTACCAAGCAGCATGTTGATAAGGTTAGTGATTTTGTAGATTTGGAGGAAGTGCACTATGATGATGCTAAGATCAGATTATTTTCTCATATTTTTTTCCGATGGTGTCAAGAAATGGTTCAGAAGTTCTCGTCCAGGAGATTTTTCCAATTTTCAAGATTTGGAAGATGCACTTCTTGCAAAATGGGTGAAAATAAGAATCCCTTGCAGATTTTAGTTGAGTACAATAATCTGAAAAGACAACTCGAAGAAATTGTTCAATATTTTTCTGTAAGGATCAATAAATTATATAATTCAATTACTACAAAGATCAAGCCTTCTCCTGGGCTGACCTTAATTCATTATCCTGATGCTTTTAACCTTGAAATGGCTAAGCAACTTAGAGAAATAAATCTGGCAACACTGGAGGACATGCAGAACAATGCGGTCAATGTGGAGGCTAATTTTTTAGAAAAGAACTCCAAAATGAAGTCAGAGAAAAGAGTTACCATAAAGGAAGATCCTTCTACTTCCACTGATGCTAAATTTGATACATTGGTCAAAACTATGGAGAAGATGATGGAGAAAATCTCTCTGACTGACCGAACAATAGTTTGAGAAACTCAAATTGGTCCACAAATCAGAAATCCAGGTTTTTGAAGGCAGCCACAGTTGCCAATCAAACCTAAGGAGAAAAAGGGTTCGGAGCAGTCACAATAGAAAATAAGACCACCATTTTAGCAAAATTATGCTCAAGATTAAGAAGAGGAGGATGAGAAATTTCTAGAAGATCAAATTTTATTTTTTGGTGATGGACAGCAAGATGTGTATCTGACCAAAGAAGATGAAGAGCAAGAGCTGCTTGAGAATTTTGAAGCAGTCAATGAAGAACTATTATTTCATCAATCTCAAAATGATGCATTGATGATTGAATTTGATGAATATAGAAAGGGGTTTCAAAATGCCATAATGCAAGTGCAGTGACAATATAACTTACAAAATAGAACTGTGGGAGGTAATGGAACAAGAAAGCATGTATTGATCAACAATGTAGCAAGGAAGGAAGTGCTCACAAACAGTGCTCAGAAAAAGGACCTCCCTAGCAACAATACTCAAAATAAGGAGGTTCCTAACACACGTACCCAAAGGAAGGAGCCTCTAGTTACTATCCTGCAACGAAAAGATAGTATACCCAAAGAGGTTGCAGAAAGGAAAGAAGCTGCCCACAAAGAAGTTGAAAATGTATCAAATCCATTTAATTGAAGCTGAAATTGCAAATTGAAGATCTCTACTCCTCTTGGTGAATTAGTAAAAAATAGTCAATACAGATCTCAAGATTTAAAGGCACTTAGAGTATAAAAATCTTCTGATATAGTTTATATAGTAGATGATCATCTAGCTATAATCTTTGGTCCAAAGATTAATGACAAAGATCAGGATGGAGATGTTCCTCCTTTCTATGTCAGCTTGAATGTGCATGAGAAACATTTTCATAATGCTATGTTAGATTTTGGAGCTTCACACAATCTAATGTCGAAAGTAATCATGGAGAGATTAGGCTTAGATATCACAAGGCCATACAAGGATATGTATTCATTTGATTCCAGTAAGGTGAAGTGTCTGGGATTAATTAAAGATTTGGTGGTGTCCTTAAATCAAGTCCCTTCAAAGTGTATGGTTATGGATATTTTGGTGGCGAACATACCTCCCAGGTATGGTATGTTGTTGTCTAGATCCTAAATGGAAAAGCTGAATGGAGCATTAAAAACGGACATGTCTTACATCACAATTCCAGTTTTTGGAGGTCAGTTGAGGAGGTTATATAGGGAACCCTTCATGCAATACATGATCAGCAGTAAGGAGAGGCCTGTGAATCATCCAGTCTATGTTGTTCATTATGACTTAGACTCCTTTGTGTTATTCAATTCAGATTGTCCTATTGTTACAATGACTTTTTTAGATGTGAAAGAGGAAAGATACAATGCTCTGGATTCAGAAATTTCAAGCAGTTGTCCTGATAAAGACAACATCATAAAATCAGTTGTTCCGAAAATTTCATTAATAATAAATAATGAGCAAACTTATGATGAAAATAGTCATGAAATGAAGGAATAGGAAAACAACAAGATGAGGGGAAAAGCAGTCAAATTGTCTATGAGAAATATGAAAGTTTGAATGCTGAAAAGGGTAAAAAAGAGCAGGAAAAACAACAAGTTTGGACCATGCATTTCAATGGGGTAGCAAGCAGATAAGGTGCTGGTGCGGGAATATGGATAATCAGCCCAGAGGTTGGTAAGTTAGTTTGTGACTATACTAACAACGTAGCGGAATATGAAGCTCTTATCTTAGGCCTATAAAATTTGAGGAAATCAAGAGCTAGAAGAATACTTGTCTTTGGGGATTCTGAACTGGTGGTTAGAAAAGTTAGAGGTGAATATAAAACCAAAAACCTCTAGATGCGTGCTTATCGTAATGCTGTCTTAGATTATTTGCAGAATTTTGTTGAATTTAGTTGCAAAATTAAAAGGAAATACAAGGTAGAGGTGAAACATAGGCCCGCTGTCCCAGATAACATGGGCCATTGGAAAGTTTTTGAAAATGATAAGCAAGTGGAGAGCTTCTTGTTAATGAAATAAGAGTTTACGAAAATGAAGCTCGAATGTGATGGTGGATGAGGGGATGTAGATAAAGGAAATTTTATTAATCAACTGAAGGAAAAATTAGATAAGCAAGGTATTGAGTTAAAAATATTGCATCTCAAAGACAATGTCCTTCCAAGAGGACTTGTACCTTTGGACAAATTGTTTGACTAGAATGATGTGGCTAAGAGGCCAAAATTAGTACCTTTTACAGTCTTATAATTTATAGGATCTCAAGGTAATTGAGTCTTATATCACAGGAATCCTATTTTGTAAATACTTGTTAATATGCCAATGATTTCCAAATAAAAGAGAAATAGAATAAGAATGAAAAGAGGGTATAAAGAAGAAAAACAAAAAAATTTAAAAGGAAGAAAGATTGGACCCCACCAAAAGAAAGAAATAAAGAAAGAAAAAAGAATAATATTGAAAGTGTTGCGAGTCTAAATGCCACTACTCATACTTAGTTTTGCTTCATTACTATAAAATAAAGTTGTGCGCAGCTTGTTCAAAATGCCACAATCACTAGATGTAGTTTAATACTGATTAAAATCCTTTAAATTTTAGTAAATTAGATAGAGAATAAAGGTTTACCCAATAGTTTAATATGGGTAAATCATTTGTTAGGTAGAAAATGACATTGAACCAACTGTTTAATCTGGGTCAATAGGAGAAATAAGGGATTGGTTAGATAGTTTTTCATTCCACATAAAAGAAAATAAAATTGGGTTTGCTAGTCTAAGTGCACCCTAGAGACAAAATTAAAAAATGCTAGTCTAGCTAAGGGTAGGTAGATTAGGGGATTTGGCAATTATTTGTATATACAAATTTTATCCTAAGTTTGAGGATATCATGAAAGTTTAGGATATGCATGATGGGATAAAGTATTTTGAAATGCTTCATTTATCATCCCCTATCCTAAGTTCAAGGTAGAAAAATGCGCACTGGGATAAAAGTGTTTTATAAATTACATTTTTTCCTGATAATAAGTTCAAAAAGATATAACAGAGCGCAAGTGGAAAAATTTTGTTTGTCATTTATGATTAAAGGTTAGAGGCTTTGAGCGCCTCGGGATCTGAACCCTTGTTTCATTCACGGACCATGTCCTTTCCTACCCCCCTCCCCTTTTCATTATGCCTTTACTGTCGGAGGGGGGGTCCGGAAGGTGGTTTCTCCCACTGGGACCTACCCCTTATGTGGCACGTTGTGGTGATCTCGTAACCCCCACAATGTTTAAAAATCTCTCTGAACCTCTCATTCTCGCCCTATTTCAGTCCTAATTGTTTCTGATGTTCACAGTTTCCGACAATGATCTCCATCAGAACATTCCCGCAGCCAAACTGCAACAGAAACTGACTTTCTTCCATTTTCACTTGACAGTTCGTTATTTTGCTAACCTCGGTAAGCCTCCTCTACAAATTCATTTGATTCATAGATTATTTACAATCATGCCTCCTAAGATTAAAACCTAGGATAAGACCATTAACCCTTTAATTCTCCATTCCATAGATTTGGATCAAATACCATTAGTGGATAGAGATTACATGATCAATGACACTCAATGTGACTGTGATTTTCTAGAACTATATTGCTGGCTAGAGGATAAGCACACAAAAAAGACAGATGAGATTGGGTTCTCGGAGTCTAACCTCCCCCATTATATTTGCCCCTTAACTTTCCAAGCCCCAGAATTTACCAGAAGATGCCAAGATTGTTATGTCCCTGCCCAAAGAGCCATAATTTCCCCTATTGGTGACATTCTTTTTACCATTACAGCCAAATCCATTGACCAAATGATGTTGGCCCCCATTGTGGAAAATGATGCCCCTTTCTCTCTAGAAGCCCTCACCCAGCTTTATCAGAAGCTGGAATTTGCCACCAGAGCCAAAATTTTTGAGATTTTCTTGCCAGAGAATGTCCAATTGCCCAAGAAGAATCCTCCATATCCTTCTTCCATTTTCCCTGATCAGGCCAAGAAGATTATTTCCATCATTTCTTACATTTTAGGATATCATTCTAATCAGTGGGTAGATGAACCCAACTTAGGATTCCTCTCCACATTTTCCACAGACAACAAGACCTCTATGATTTTCAATTTCAGTCAATCCTTGGATGATAATATCCCTGAGTAGTTGATTAAATTTCCTACAGAGCAGGTGTTCAATTACACCTTTGTTTTGATTTACATGTTCATCTATTATCAACCAGAAAATTTTAGTTTTGCATTGTAGAAGTTGCATGATGCAGGGAACCAGCAACCAATGATCTTTTGGACCTCATTGGTCATGAAAGAACAACAAGAATTCACATACAAGAAATTCATAGAAGACTTTGTTCATCCATCCATGAACATTCTCAATAGTGTAGTAGAACCCAAAATTAATGAGGAAATCAAGAGAATTATGCATCTCTCAAACCAAGCAAAGACTGGTGATTGGTATCTATATCAAAGCTACAAAAAGATTAGAGTCTATGGATGTGAACTTTCCCCCCTATAAACTCCCAAAGTACCTCCCAATGAGGATATTTTCTCTAGAGTATATCAGGTAGATGTTGAACTCAGATGACATCCACTTTGTAGTGGCCAAGAAGAAGGCACAATTCAGAATAAAAACACATGCGGGCCCATTTGTGTGCAACAAAAGGACAGCAGGTGAGGAGGCAGATAAAATACTAATGGAGATGAATTTCATCTTGAGCTTCACATGGTATTATGACCCCTATGGCATCATCTCAAAGCTCAAAGTGGACAAAAAGAACACTCCTTACATTCACACTTCAAGGATAGACATAGAGTAGTATGCTAATCAGTTGGAGTGGGCAGAAAATACCTTGCAGGAAGCTGAATAACAACTTGTTCCTACTTCCATTTTGCAGACCCTTGTTCCTTAGGAAAAATAAAGCAAAAGGCAGAGGGAGGAAGGATCATCATCTACTACTGGAAGTGAAGCTAGAGAATTCAGAATCAATTATAGAAAAAGTCCTAAGGTAAGTCACAGACCTGAAGTAGAGAAAGAAACTGAAGAGCAGGCAACCATCATCATCAGAGATTCACCACCTACAACCACCAAGTTCACTATATCTCCTTCTGAACTTTCATCTTCACAAAGTCACAAGGAGTCTGAGTTGGAATCACTAACTGTCCAAACATATAAAAAGAAAACAATTTTTGACAGATACGGAAAGATAAAGCTCAAGAATGAAATTCTCAAAAACATCACTCATAACCAATTTTGGAAGCAAACTTCAAGCTCAAAAAGTAGATAGTTGTCATTATTTGATACAGAGCATGGTAAAATGCATGCATATGGCCTTTCTTGAGGCCCAGATTCCACAACCCAAAATAGCAGCAGACTACAAGAGCACCACCTTTGAATTCATCACTAAGGACATACATCCCATTGATCAAATGGAGATGCATAAGAAAACTGGTGAGATGATATCCTCTACTATGACTAACACTGCCATGTCCTTATCCAAATTACAGGTTTCTTTTGCAAATGTTCAGTCACAGTTGAAGATGAAGAAAGTATCCTCCTTGGCCAAAGATAACAGAATCAAGTCTTTGGAAGACTTGGTGATCAAGATAGGGTATGACCCTAAAGATGTTAATGCTGCTGAGGAGATTATTATAAAGAAGAACTTGGACATCACAACATTGAGGAAGAAACTCAAGCTCCTAACCCTAGAAGATCTAATGACCAAGGACATTGAATAGGGTGAAGCACAAAAAGCATATATGATGAAATTGATCATAGACCAAAATATACAGATTAGGGAGATGGAGGAAGAGTTGGAGAAACTGATAAAGGAGAAGGAAGACAAGCTAAAGATGGCCATTGTCTCCTTGGATGTTGTACCTCTTTCTTAACTGCCATCAACGGGATCAATCACCGCATCTACTTCTTCAACTCAGACTCCCAGTGTTGAACATGTTACACAGACACTTCAAAACATGTTATTACAGTCAAAGGAAATTGTGACTTTGCAGGGCCAACTCAAATCTTTGGAATACCAAAAGACCAAAGTTGAAGCTACTCGGACTGTTGAATTAGAGAAATCCCAGAGACTATTGGAAACGTTGCGCTAGGTAGAGAGATACACTTCAATTGGATAGACCTTAGCCCAAGCCAAGGAAACTATTTGGATGAACATATTAGACTCTATGAATGAGATTTGGCCTTCTATCCAAATCATACTTGAGCAGAAAGAGCTAATAGAGAAGGCAACTGAAACTATTGTGCAAGGAAGGGAGAAATTGGGAGAGATGCCAACAGAAGCTACCAATATAATTAAATTCTTAAACTCAAAGTCCAGATATGAGCTGGAGGAAGTAGGAGTCAATGACAAAACTTCCACCATTCTCGAATTCAAGAAAGTCTTGACAAAGAGAAATCTCATTGATCAGTTGGAGGAAAGGCGTGAAACCTTAGAGCTGCAGGTAAACAGATTTACAAACAAGATTGAAGCCTTAATGCAAAAGGGACTACCCAGTATCTATGTCATAAATGACAAGTTGATCACTCAAGAAGACTATATCCTGAAGATGAAAGAAGTGGCCAAAAGTAGTGTTAAGTTAGTGGAATTAAAGGGAGTATGACAACAAAGGCATTCTTGGAAACCATGTCAAACGATTTCCATGTGCAGAATGAGATAAAACACATCTTTACTGTAAAACCAAATTTTGCTAAATACACTGAGGTAGATGAAATTTATCGCAGGGTAACAAAGTTGATAGTTCCAGATGAAAAGAGATGGGAGGAGTTGGTTGATTTACTAGATTGAAGGATAACTCAAGAGTAGTAAAATGACTTTTCCAACGCAGCCGCCAACACAACGGTTAGTTTAGCATATCAACTCTGTTTCGGGATGACTCAGCAACTAAAACCATCAAAACAATGCCACTGTTCTCTTCAGTAGCCTACATGGCCTATCCTTCTACTAGGATTAGATGATATAGTTTGTAATTAGGATAATAATACATTGTCGGTTTAACATCGATTTTGTAAATTTTCATTATAAATACTTCATTTTGTGAATTATTAATGGTTGATTTCTAAATGTATTTACCTTCTGCATATTGTAATTTTGAAGTACTGGAGCATCAATAATACAGGGACTGTTCATAGCATTCATGTGGTGTGTTAAAAGGTGATGTGTTTCTTCTGTCTATTTGTTTAATTGATGTTATTTATTGCCTCTGTTTTTCTAAATATCTGAATTAATCAACAAAAATTGTGATAAATAGGATTTGTTATCTAGAGCGCCCTATTTTGGGTGTTGTTAATTTTACTATTTTCCACTGAAATCAGGTGAAAGAATTCTTAATTTCTCTTTGGTCTCTATTGAACCTTACACTTCTACTTTTCCACCATCCATTTAAATTCGGAAAAGATCCATTTACTGAAAACTTTCTTTCCCTGTGAGAAATCCTCTAAAAATTGGTGCCAAACTCCAGTTTAGTCCATAGACTCCATAGCCCAATGGAATTATAACACTCAAATCAACCAAACCAATCAAAACAAAACAATTAGTAAAATCATAGCTAGCCTACAATTTATCCATAAAACAAAGCTAAATTAAACAGAGAGATCCCTCTCTAAAGATGGCAGGGCTAGATCCCATCTTCCAAAGTGGTTTCGATGTTGTCCTATGTGTTTACTCCCATAACCTCAAAAATACAGAATGACAACATAGTGGCGACACCACTGGGGAAGAAGTTTTCTTATTCTGAAACATTATTATTCCCTTATTTTAATCGGTATTTTATTAAACAACTGTAATATCATTATTATTAAATACATGAATTGAGGTTGTCATTTTGTAAATATTCTACCGTGCCATTGATTTTATTTTATTTGTTTGATGGTTTTTAATAGACCTGGCCCCTAAAAATATTTTCGCTAGATCTCACCCTGACCCTAACCCTGTTGAATTCGTAGATAGTCCTGAGAAGTTGGTGAGAAAGGATATTTTTACAAAGAATCAAGGTAGTAACATCCCATTGTCTAGATTAAATTCTCTTCTCGAGAATATTATTTGTCAAGGTCTAATTCTCTCCTAGAGAAATTTGAAATTATACAAGATATAGAGTTTGATTTTCCTTTCCAACATAGTTTGTTTAGATCAAACTCTAAGGTTTTTCTAGACCAAATTTTTGTTGATAAATCCATACTACAACCATACATACACCAAACCAAACTCCTTGAAAGAAATCTTGATCTTGAATCTTTACAGCAATTTAATAAATTACAAGGTCTAGTTTCAGTGTTGGACCAAGCTATTGAAGAAGCCTTTATTCAACAATCTGTTGAATTTTCTTCTTTAGCAATTGTAGCAGCCTCTTTGTTTAGTCAATCCTTCGAGTCAGTTCATCTACAACCTCCCAGTCCTATTCATTCCATAGAATCAACCTCCTCACTTTGATTTCTCAAACTGTTATTCCTACTATCCGTGTAGTTATCAAAACTACACCTACATTAGGTCCATCTTCAATTCAATCTTCTAGAATAGTTATGGCAAGCAAGTATGCACCTTTGGTGTTGGCAGGCCAGCTAAACGCTATGCCTAGAGATTATCAATCTAAAATTGTGACCTTTGATAACACTGGTGCTTATATTGTTCAATAGCATGTGGATAGGATGAATGATGTATTTGACCTTCAAGAAGTAGATGAGGTTGATGTTAAAATGAGATTGTTTGCCCAAATTTTAGGAGGTGATGTCAAGAAATGGTTTAGGGGTTTACCTACAGGAAGTGTTAGCACTTGAAATTTCACCTCAGGCTGAGAAAGGCAAATCTCAAAGCTACATCAAACCATTCAGCCTCGTAGCTAGCCCTACGGGGCAGGAGAAGGCTCTCTCCGGTCTCTCTTGAAAAATTTTCAATTAGGGAGATGACCAACAAAGTAACACTCATATTAGGCTAGTAAACTGATAAAAGAATTTGATTTTGGGGTTTTTGGGTTTTTGGTGGCAAGTTGAGGAGAGGGCAAATTTGGCTGCGAGGATGGGACACAGTTTCTGTAGGGGAGTCTTTGGGGCGAGGTAGGAGGCTGTGCTGATGTCTTCGACTGAAGTGAATGGTCAGGAATGAAAGAGAGAAGGCTAAAGAGAGCAAACAATGAATCTGAATTCTCTTTAAACAATAGAAAACATCAAAATTAAACAAACTTAAAAGCAGAGCATGACAAGCATGAATTCTTACTTTATCACTTCATTTGTTTAATATGCAGAAGTATAGAAGGAAAATGAAACACATAACAAAGCTTACAATGACTGTGAGAAACACACCATCAACACATGAGTCCACAAGAATCCCAAAGAGGACTGTAAAACCCTGGTCTTCCTTAGCCAAAAATTGCAGAGATACAGTGAAATAATACAATGATAGCTTCTCCCTCAAGAGTCCAACCATGAAAATGAGTATGAAAGTACATAATATAGATGATCTAACCTCTTTTCCCACCTCTAGGAGTCAAGCTCACTATCCTAGGGGCAGTTTGAACAAATTCTAAACTAAGCACTACAAAATAGGCAGTCAAAACAACTTGCCTCTATAAACTTGGAAATCAGTTCATACATTCAATTTTTACCCTTTACATGAGAAATTCTTCTAGAAGAGTTAAAAAAGAGTAAAAGTATCCAAAAAGTGTCACAATTACATCCATTAAGATCATCATTAACCTCAGAAAGTCGAAAAAGGTCAAAACTAGAATTTCTGGGCTGAACTGGTCAAATCTGGCAACATTTCCTCAACGGGTCGCGCCCCTTTTCTCAACGGGTCGCGCACTTTGGAGATCTGTTTGGAGGCCTTCCCGGTATTAGAATTGGGTAAAGGATAGCTCGTTGGAAAGGTATGCAAGTATACTTTCCAACCCAACTAGAATTGTTGAATTTGGAGGTCATTTTCCCAGTAAAAACGCAATTCTCCCAAGACTGCTTCTGCAACTCAGAAAAGGGGCAGAAAGTCAAATTTTTCATGTATTTTGACCTTTTGGAGGCCCAGAACTCCATAAAAACTTCAAATCCATCCATAGGCATATGTAAATTTACATGAAAAATCCAAAAATGCTGAGGTTTTGCAAAACGGAGCTACGATGACAAAGGGTCTCACCGGGGGTGAGATCCATTGAGAAGCCAAAACCTGTAAATTTCCAAAAAATTCCAAAATTACCCAAAATTCTCAAAAAATTTTGGGATTTGTGCTGTAGCTGATGCTAGTGAGTGCCATGATCTTTGAGGGATGCCTCCACCAAGATACGGGGTGGAGTGGTCCTTTTCTTCCGCCTAAGAGCCTCGGACAACCTCCTTTGGATCCGACGATTGTAATTTTGACATTTCTCTAAAACCATGACACCTATGCAAAAAGTGAAGGAGGTTTTTCTTATTTGGCATGTTATGGACCAAAAACTCTCTCAGTTTCCCAAAATTCATCTTTTATTTCTCTGAAACATCATTTGAGTGCGACTTGTCCCGATGTGTGAAACAAGGAATTTTGTCGAAATGGAGCGAAATGAAGGGGATAGGGGGCTTCTAAATTCTTGGGGAAATTTTTGGGAGTGGGGATGGATGTTAGGAAGTAGGGGAAAGTGGAATCTTAGAGATTGTGTGAGGGGAAGGGGTCTAAAAGGGCAAAACACAAGCCCAACCTAGAAAATTGCCAAGTTGTAGCTAGAAACTAGGGTTTGTGGAAAAATGAGAAATTTGGCGGATATAAGGGATGGCAAGTGTTTGATAAGGTAATTTAAGGATAGGGGAAGGTGTATGAACATCAGGAAACAAGTTTTTCTGATGATTTGACCATTCAAGAGAAATTAGCTTCAAAACCCTAGGAGAGGGAAATGAACTTGCCAAGGCACAACTGAAGCATGAACAAGGTGTAAAATGACTCATTAGACACTGAGATGATAATGAAAACCCTATGAAT
>APFE031238715.1:124845-140532 GCA_000404065.3 Pinus taeda
TTTAAATAATTAAAATGGAGCTTTAAAAACGACATGCCATGTCTTCTCTATGTAACTTCGAAGATGAATATTCTAATATGATATTAAGATGAAATAAAATAAAATTAGAATCTTTTCATGTTAAGCATGTATATCTAGAATGCAATTACAGTTGATAGTGTGTTCTTGATGATGATGATGGTTAACGTCGATAGAGACCAATATGGTTTATGAGGCCTTAAGAAGTAAGTGATTAATGAGGGCTCTTTAATAGTTTATTTCTATGATAAAAAAACAAGGGAGATAAGCATTTTGAGATCACTATAGTTTTGTTAACTTGGAAAGTCAAGAAGGTTGGTAGTGTGGCAAATGTGAGTAGGGTTAGGCAATCCAAGTGAAAGTATTTTTCATCATCAACTCTCTTATTATCACAAAGGCGGAAAATTCTTTCACCCCAAGGTGTTTTGGGAATATATCAACACCGAGTTTCACTCTGAAGCTCATGAGAATTAGTTCTTATCTTTGTAATGTTCATTTTCTTCTTATCATTGGTCAATATAAAGAGATAATTTGGTTAGAAAGAGTGAGGTGGATCAACTCCTTGTAATATCTTAACTTCTTTTTTCTATCTAACTCCTTATCATCCCACAAATTATCCTTAAATGTGGAAGTAATTGTGCTTTTGATATCATCCTTATTCTCCACGCTAATCCCCTCCTTTATCCCCCAATGGATGAGCTAGGAGTGGGCATCCTTGTGCCAACTTTTCTTGGGCCGAAGGTGGTGGTTTTGATTAGAGTTAGAAGTAATTTTGGGGACCCTCTTGGCTTCCATGTTGTACAACTTATTCTTGTACATTAGAGACCTAAACATAGTCATGCTTTCAATGGGGGAGAGGCTAGACTGAATCAAAAGAATATGGTAGGGAGATTTTTTTTTAATCTTCAGGTTGTAAGTTATAATTTTTTTTGGATCATCAAAATATTTCTCCACAATTCTCTAAATACACTGTAACCTCCATCTTTCTCCACGATCCCCTAAAGAGAGAGACAAGGGAATGTTTAGAGAGAGAGGGAAGGAGAGAGGAGGAGAGAGATAGAACTTTGGGGGGTTGTTGTAATGGAGGAACTAAGGGAGGGAGAGAGAAATGGATAAAGAAAGGAAGAGAGAGGGAAGGGGAGTGAGGTGGGGAAGAGAAAAAGAGGTAATGAGCAAAAGAGAGTGAGAGAGATGGGAGATAGGGATTCGGGGAGAGACGTCTACAGAGATGTGTGCATGTGTGTGTGTGAGAGTGAGAGAGAGATATATATATTAAAGGGAAAATACAATAAAATAAAAGGGAAAGAAAATGATAGAGATAGAGGAGGGGAAGGATTAATTGGAGAGAGAGGGGAGTGGGGCATAAAGGGAGAGGGAGCAAGAGAGAGAAAGGAAGAGATTGAGTGAGAATACGATTGAGAGAGAGTGAGAGTGGTGGGAGATAGAGGGAGATATCTCTCTCTCTCTCTCTATATATATATATATATATCCTCTAGCTCTGTCTGTATCTCCCTACCTCTCTCCTTCTCTCTTAATATCCATCACTCCCTCCTCATCTCTTATTCTATCCTCCATCATCCTCTCTATCTCTCACTCTTCCTTGCTCTTTCCTTTCACTATAAGGAAAATACCTTCTAGCGGAGGTTATAATGGATATTTTTAGTGTTATACAATTGGAAAAATTAAAAATAAAAGCATCTGCTAAAACATTTGTTTGTTGTAGCAGAGATTATAATGAAACTTCATCACAAATGAAAAAATCTGGGCAGCTAGTAGTTTTAGCAGATGTTTTTTTAGAGGTGTGCTTCATGGAAAAATAACACCGGTGTGCTATATATATAAAAGCATTGGGATTGCATACATAACTAAAAACACCAAGGTGTTGAATGTAAAGTATATTGGTCACTGAAATGTATACTGCCTTGGTGCGTACATATTAAAAAACTCCCTAGGGTGTTCTTTTTAGGAATGACACTGAAGCAAGAAAAAAAATATTGCAGAGCTAATGCTTCTATTTAAACTTGCAACGTCAATGCGTATGATTTCTATAAATGCACTAGTGGACTATGGATATAAAAGAAATGGTGTTATTAATTTTAATAATGCACTAGGGCTGGAAATAAATTTTTATTGTATCGGGGTGTTAGTTCTATTAAAGCACTAGTGCTTTAAGAATTATAATGCATTGAGGCATTAATAGCAAATAATACTGCCACTTGGAGAATTAAATGCCTCGGCGCTGTAGTTTTCGAAAAGGCACTGGTCATGCAAAAAAGATGTCGTAATAATGCTTTTATATAACATAACGCATCGGTGCATGTTTATGTCATGGATGCACCGATTTTTTGTATAACATTTTTTCTTTTTTGGAAACATCGACGAGCGACAACATAATTATTGTGATTTTTTAAATCTATTATTCATAAAAAATTGACATATATCTTATAACAATTCATATAAATTAAATTTTGATTAGTGAATTTGTATATGATATTTATATTAATTTGTTATATTATTATATTTCACATCTCTTCATTATAATATTTAATCTTCCATATAGTCAATTAGTGGTGTAGCATTTTACAACATTGGATAACACAATAGAATAAATTAAAATATATTTTATTATATATCAATAAGAAACTCTTTGTCATACAAAATGATATTGTTATCGGTAACCCTTTTTCTTTCAATTGAGACATTATGTTCATTACATGAAACAAAATGTGTGATTTTCAAAGACAATTATTTCAAAAAATACAACAGGTTGCACTGATATCCAAATAGATCATCATTGTTTGTTGGAATTGTTGTTAGTGCTTGAGCTACTTGCATGAATTTGGTTATTTGGATGAATATTTTGTTGATTGCATTGATTGGTTTTCGTCTTCTTGATCTTGTTCCATCTGCAAACATAAAAATAAAGTGTAATGAGTGTATCTACATTGTGAGAATAATTAAAATTGAAATAAATAATATACATAAATGTAAATCGAATAAATATGAACCATAGCTAGAAGTGACTCATGAACTATACACATGGTTTCAAAACCAAGTCTCATGCCTTGTTGCAACGAGTATTCTGTAGGCGTACTTCCATAATTTGCTTCTTGCATGTTTTATACCCCATTATAAATCATAGATTTAATATAAATGATATTTTTATTCTATTAATAATAAACTCGGAGAAGTTAAACAAGATACATACTTGAAAATTCCATAATTAGTTTTTGATATGCCAACATATACTCACAACCCATATTTAACCCAATGTCAATCAATTCTTCTAATGGATCTTCTTTGTATGTTAACACCTATTTGAAGATATTCAAGGATGGTTGTTGTAAAGAAACTTAAAATATAAACAAGTGAAACCTTGAGTTGTAATAAAGAAATATTAACAATTAATCACAAACTTTGTTATCAACACTTATATTCCTTATTGTCCTATTTTACGTGTTGAATGAGTTCCATTTTGTTTTATTTTCTGCAAGAAAATATTTGAAAATTAATATTTAATGCTAAATTATTTTTTATATGTACAAAGTTAATCATAGAACACTACAAGAGGGACTTAGCAACAAAGTTTAAAATGAAGGACTTGGGATTGATGCATTATTTTCTAAGACTCAAGGTGTGGTAGACAGATTGGGAAATATTCCTTGGTCAAGGGAGATATACCTTGGATATCTTGAAGAAATTTAGGATGTTGGATTATAGACCCATGTATACACCTGTGATAACCAATTGGGGGAAAATTGATGCATAAAAGAAGGAGGAAATGGACCCCACCTTACATAGACAACTTATTGGACATCTTCTTTGCAGTAAAAACTCTTATTCATTTCGTGGTGGGACAAAAGAGAGTGCATTAGACAAAAAAAAGCATATGTTGTGATATCTATGAGGTACAGTTGATAATGGGTTGAAATATACTCAAGTTGATGCTGTCAAATTGATTATCTACACTAATATAGACTCGGCAGGTAATGTAATGGACAAAAAATGAACTTCAGGGTGTTTCATCAACTGGGAGTAGGGGTATCTCTTAGTACAATAGGAAGATGAAGTCTATTGCATTAAGCTCTACAAAATAAGAGTAATGGCAACAAGCATGGAAGCATGTGAGGCTATATGCCTTCGAAATGTACTAGTGGCACTGTTTGGTTAGATTGTAGAATCGATCATCATTCATTATGATAATCAAGGTTGCATCAAGCTATTTGAGAATCCATTATTTCACGATTGGTCAAAACATATTGACATATAATACCATTTTGTTAGGTATTTTGTATAGTGGAGATTAGTTCAACTACAATATGTGGCTACAGATCAACAAGTGGCAGACATTCTGACAAAGGCCTTGAATAAAGCCAAGTTTGTTTTCTTTAGGGACAAGTTAGGTGTTATGGAGAACACCTTCCTCATTAAGATGGAGTGTTAAATAATGTTGCATGGACATGTGTTCTGGTCTTGAGAGGTGTCATTAAGGCTAGGAACACAAAGGAATTAATTATCTCCAACCCATGTATTTCTTCCTAAGTTTCACCTACAAAAAATGTATTAATTAATTCAATTAGTGCTTTTTAAATATTTCCTAAGTTAAAACATAGGAAAAGTGGTTAATTAATTGATATTAGTTGATATATGATTGATTCACCTCTACAATCTTCTACAAAGTTTCTAAGATTATCTTAGCCATTGATTGGGACAAGATAACTTCTAATATTTTCCATTCATTCGTGAATTAGAGATTATAAAGGGAGATTGATGGGAAACATTAGAGAAATATCAAACATTAAGTTGGGTGAGACATCGGGAGGGTTTCAACAATAGTAATTGAGAAGGATATTTATTGGGTTATTCTTATCCAGGAGACTTCTAGTTTCTCATTTTTAGAGGGAGTTTTGCTAGCCAAATTATTTTCTGCAGTAGGCCAATATTTTCCAGTGGAGGTTGTGGGATTCATAAGAAGTTTGATTTTCTCAGTAAATTCACATGTGTGGAGGCCAAAATTATCTCTAGCAACCATCTGGTAACTATGCCATCAGAAATTGATTTTTTCATTAAATACTTGATGACAGAATGATCATCATGTAAAATCACAAGATGCCCCATTATATAATTCCAAAATTTATTTATTGCATGGATTACAACAAGAAATTAGTTTTCTATGATATTGTAATTCAATTATATGAGGGAGATATTATTACAAATAAAATATGTGGTGTTTGGATTATGGTGTTATTATTGTCCCAAGATGACTCCAATGGTGGTTTCTAAAGTATATGTAGATATATGGAGGAGAGGGACCAATCAAATCCTCTTTATGTGGCAGCCTCAGACAAATTAAATTTAAATGCCTCAAAGGAATGATGGAAGATATATTTCCATACAAAATAAACACTTCTTGTGAGCAAATAAAACAAAGGATGAGCTATTTGAGTAAATGTTTTCAATAAAGTGTCGATATTAACCAGTGTGCTTGAAGAAGATACATAACTCTTTGTGTTTGTGGACTTGGTAAATTCACTATTACATGTATCTTAATTAGGTAAACTTTGATGCCTTTAGAAGAAATATGATGCCCTCACATCACTCCTTTAGTTAAGAACATCAAAGATTTTTCATTGTTGATATCTACATGACACTCCTTGCCTTTTTTCAATACCTCTTTTAGATTAGCCAATGCTAATTCAAACATAACACCATAAGTTATGAAAACTTCAATAAAAATATCTACGCAATCATGAATCAAGTCAAAAAATATCTTTGTCACAGCTCTTTGGATGGTCATAAGATCATTATAAATTCCAAAGTGTAAAACATGATAAGGAAATGTCCCCAAGGACAAGTAATTTTATTTTTTTCATGATATTATGAAGCCAAATGATTGATTACTCAATTATATTCTATTCTTTTAGTAGAGAAATGAGAAATTGTAAATTTAATTCTCAATCCAATGTTCGTTTAAAACTTGCAAACTTTTTTGCATTGTATATGCTAAAAACAATATGTTGAATGCTAATGAAGTTGTAGTATTGGTTAAATGATTACATATTTTAGGTGTTAATGATATTTATCAAGCCACCAAGTAAAACAAATCATACACAAGGGTGATATTTTAAATATTCACACAATGTCTAGAATTAGAATGCTTACTAATGTTGTAGAATTGAAACACACTTGTAAGAAAAGAAATCCTAGTTGATTGTGGATGGCTTGGGATGAACTGCTAATCTCAATCACCAAGAGGGATCATAAACACATTTTTCTAAAACTAAACCTACTTTAATTGAAAGAAATCACATCTAATCTAAATTGAAGAAAAGTAGAACACACTTTTCTAGAAATTAAGCACACTTTTAGGAAAGGAAACACACTTGCAAAAATTTAATCACTCTTGTAGGAAAATAAAGAAACTTGTAGAAAAGTAAATAATCTATGACTTGATCAAGTTGTTCATACAATCCTTAATTATGTAAAGGAATCACATGTATTGCAATCAATTGATTAAATGTTGATATGATGGAAAGTGTTAAGCTGGAATTAAAGTAAGGAAAATTCAACCCAACGAATGATGGAATTTATGAATTAGGACTAGAAAATAATAATTATATAATAAGGTAATCCAGTGACCAAACTCAATGAATTTCAATAAAGTATAAAAATTAACCTATGCTAATGTATGAAAACTACCTAAATAAGCAGCAAGCACTACCTCCTTAGGCAAGGCACTAGTTAAACATCTAGAAAAAGGTTACAATACCAATGCATCACACATACAAATAAAATTGAGCAAGAATAAAAGATGTTATATTAATAAAAGCTTAGCAGAATGAAAGTAAAATTCTCCAATTCTTCTCATTTTATCCTCCCCTTTGTCTCAAGTGGAGCATGGGTACTTATACATGATTCAATTCTTCAAAGTAGCATGCAAGCTAAGGACAACCATCAAAATAAATAAATATTGGGTCTTTGATGCAATAGCTATCATTAATACACAATGCAACAAAGGTGTTGCATCCACGCAAAGCAATTTTTGCAACAACTACTATCGATAAGCAATGTATTAGGGGTGTTGCAACAATGCAAAAGCAATATTCCAACAACTGAATAGTTTCAAGTAGCTTTTTCCACTACCTCAAGAGATACCTATGTTAGGAAACCAACTCACAAGAAGATAGAAAAGATAGATCAATGCCTTAGAATTCAGCTTCTTCGAGGGGGCAACCTCCTTTACATTACACAAATGAACAATTCTTAGATGACACAAATGACTAAATGTACCTTCTATATATAGGAGTCTAATGGGTCACAATGTAATAAAGTCAATGTAACAATAATAACACAAGGGCACAACAATAACAATAGTGGGTTTCTATGGGGAATACTATTAACAATATGGGGACAATAGGGGCACAATAATAACAATAAGGGATACAATGACAATAGCAATGGGGGAATCACTAGTATTATAGGGGCCTAACATGCATGGGGGCCTCACTCAATGAACCTATGGCATATCATGTGCATTCGTGGCATACTAAACAATACCCCTAATTTGACTACATATTGGAAAATACCTCTAAAATCGCATTATTTAACCCCCTACCAATAAAAACCCAATACACCTTCCCAATTTAAACAACCCCTACTTTCACTAGATATTTTAGGTATCCCTTATTTCATTAACATTTTTTGTACCCCTTTATAATTTTTCATTAACTTTGAGCTCCATTTTTTTTATACATGCCAATATAAAAACCCTTTACCCCCTATATATCCCCCAATATATTATGTCATATTTTCCTCAATAAATATCCCCCAATATGAACCCACGTGCTATGGTATTTCTCCCCTAGTGAAGCTCTCATGCTAACATGCCCCTCTCCTTCCGGAAAGTGTTGTCCTCAACGCTTGAGTAGTTCTGGATGCTTCTATATAAAATTCTCATCCTCCCATGTGGAATCTTCAGTGGATAAGTTCCTCCACTTGATGAGATACTCTGAAATTGATCGATTTCGTAGCTATCAAGTTCTTGTTTCTGTGACTGCTTCCAGTTCCAATATGATTTTTCCTTCCTTGTCAAGTTTTGGAAATATTATTTGAATTGGGAACTTGTCACCTATAACTTTCTTTAAACATGAAACATGGAAAATTGGGTGCACTCGAGAAGTTGTGGGAAGTTCCAATTTGTATGCCATAGTACCAATATTTTGCAACACCTTCTACAGACCATAATAATTTGGTGATAATTTATTATACTTCTTAGCTTGATTGAGTGGCATTTGTTTATATGGTTGTAGCCATAGGAATACTTAGTCACTTACAACAAAACTTCTTTCACTGCGATGTTCATCTGCTTGTTCTTTAATTCTATTCTGCACCAACGTGAGGTTATCCTTTAAGAGTTGCAGAACTTGTTCTTGATGCTCGATGTGATGTTCCACTACTTGAAACTTAGAATTTTCTTTTAAATATGATGTGATGGATGGTGGATGATATCCATAAAGTGCCATAAATGGAGTCATTTTTGCTGCAATCTGGAAGGAAATGGTATACCACCATTCAGCCAGAGGCAACCATTTGACCCATTGTGTCTGTTTATCAGATACAAAGCAACGAATATATCCTTCCAAACATTTGTTTACTATCTTTGTTTGCCCATCAGATTGAGGATGATAAGATGATCTATGAGTTAACTAAGTACCAAGACAAGAAAATAATTTTGTCCAAAAATTTCCAGTGAAAATGGGATATTTGTCACTTACAATAATCTTTGGTTTTCCATGTAGCTTTTGAATTGTTTCCATAAATGTAGTAGAAACTATACTAGCTTTAAATGGATGTGATAATGCACAAAAGTGTGCATACTTGGTAAGTCTGTCAACTACCACCATGAGGACACTCTTTCCTTTAGACTTGGGTAAACCTGTGATAAAATCCATTAAAACCTCATCCCAACATTGGCTTGGAATGGATAAAGCTTGTAATAGACCTAGGGTATTAATTGTTTCAACTTTATTTTGTTGGCAAACCAAACATTCGGCCACAAACTTTTGAATATCCTTTAAGGCCATCCCAAAAAAATTCCTTCTTAACCGGCCCTCCTAAGGGAGAAGTGAGCAATTCCATAAGAATATTTTGTTTAAGTTGGGAATTCTTACATAGGTATAAATGATCTTTGTACCATAATGAATCATTTTTCCAGCAATGTATGAGATGTACTAGGATCTTGTTATGTCTTTCAAATGAGTGCCCACACTTCTTCGTCATTCTTCCATTCATCCCTTGCTTCATTTATCCAATCTGGTTGGATAATGGAAATGGCGTATAATAATGTTTCCACATCCTCATCCTTTCTTGAGAGTGAATCTGCCACAACATTTTGCTTCCCTTTTTTGTAGATGATTTCAAAGTCATAACCCAGCATCTTTGTAACCCATTTTTGTTTCTCTTCAAACCATAATTTTTGTTTCGTGTGCAAAGCTAGCATTGAGGACTGAGGTCTGAGCAATGTTGTTAATTTCACGGGGTTCACCATTAGGTGCGTATTTCACAGGATGCCAAAAATGCTGCTAATTTCCAGCTATATCTTTGTATGTAGCTGGGGCCAACATCTGTTGTTGCAATGGTGCCATATAGTTGAACGCTGGACACCGTCACATGGTAATTGAGTTTTTTAAAATGGGATTTATGCCATATGCATATATAATGGTGGATTTATATAAAACTTATATGAGATTTATATGGTGGATTTATATAAAATTTATATGAGATTTATATGAGGTTTATATGAGGTGGATTTATATAATGATGGATTTATATGGGTCATATGGTGGATTTGAAATCTTTTGAGAATTCCCTTTTGAGTACAATTTATTGTATATTAGCAGAAGTATTTTTTCTATCAACAAAAGTTTTATTTTACAAAATGCATTCAATCATATCCATGGTGGGAATAGTTCTCACTAACAAGGAGAACTATGTTGAATGATCCCAAATGATAAAGGACACCCTCATTTTCAATGAGTTGTGGAAAGGTGTGTGTGTCGGAGTTAGAGACAACGACCCAGTACAACCTACCTCAGACAAAGAGCTCGTCATTTGGGAAAACAAGAACAACAAAGCTTATGCATTAATCACAGTATCTATAAATGAAGAGGTGAGTCGCCATATTTCATCATATTCAACTGCCTTTGAAGCCTTACAAAAGTTGAAAGAACTCTATGACTCACATTCTGCACTTGAAGTTGTCCAATTCATGATTAAACTCTTCACTCTTGAACTGCAAAATAATGATCCTCTTGCTCTTACATCTGAAGTAAAGTCTATAATGCATGATATCAAATCCACTAAGGTTGAATTGGATATTCCTCTTATTTCTTTTCTCAAGGCACTTTATCCTACTTACTCTAATTATCTTGAGTCATTGCAAGCAAATGGAAATCTCAAAGATATAACCATTGACTCTCTTGTAAGAAGAGCTTCGGCGTAAATCACATAAGAAAGAATTTTGTCGACGCGTTTCGAACCAACTAGTGTGGTTCATCATCAGGACGAGTTGAAGAAATAGACCTGGCCTAGCAGGTTAAATAGACTGATGCACTATTATTATTGTTATATAGCCATTGGAGTCTTTGCATCAGTCTATTTAACCTGCTAGGCCAGGTCTGTTTCTTCAACTCGTCCTGATGATGAACCACACTAGTTGGTTCGAATCGCGTCGACAAAATTCTTTCTTATGTGATTTACACCGAAGCTCTTCTTACAACTATGACAAATCACAGAAGTCTCAATTCTACAATTGACTCTCTTGTAAAAAAGTTTGTTGAAAGAGAGAAAGCTTTTGGAAAGAAGATAGCCCCTGAATCTTCTGAAGAGGTTGTGTGCCTTGCTCATAAAGAAAAGCATCCTGCTCAAGATTCTACAAGAGTAAGAGGTGGACGAAGAGGAAGAGGAAGATATTTCAGAGGCAGTGGGGGCAGACATTCTCAAGGAGAAAAGGAAAATTTTCACTGTATACACTGCAAAAGAAATGGATCACATGATGCCTCTACATGCAAGCTACCATGGCACAAAATTGAGTAGAAAAGAAACCAACAGAAAGGTAAAACTGATGATACAGACAAAGGTAAAGCACCTGAATCTGCTCACTATGTTGTGGGATAATGTAACATTGGAGTAAATGAAGATCTACTTAATGCTTCACTTGATTCTTGGAAAAATGATTGGTTGCCTGATTCAGGATCAACCTGCCACATGACTCATAGAAAAGATTTTTTTGAAGATTTCACTGACAATGTTGATGGAGCAGTATACTTTGTAGATCAATCAAAAATCAAGCCATCAGGGCTTGGCACAATCATGCTTAAACTGCCTGGTCTTCTAGACTTTCTTCTGCATCATGTTCTATATCTCCCACAACTCAAGAGAAACTTGTTGTCCTTGGTCCACATCCACCAGCAAGGTCATTCCATTCATATGTTTGATGGCAAGCTTAACGGAAGAAAAGCATCTGACCACTCACTTGTCATTAGGGGAATAGAAGAAGAAAGACTTCAAGCTACAAGGAACCTATGCTCATGCACAACATTTCTCATACAATTCTCATCATGAAGAAGGTACACTTCCATCAAGTTTATTATGGCATGCTAGATTGGACATTTGAACTATGACAGTCTCCACTTTTTGAAGAAAAATGGTGTTGCTGGTTTGCCTACAATTCCTAGAAAACTTAAGCAATGTGATGCTTGCATTCTAGGAAAGCATAGCAAACAGTCCTTTCATGACTCACATTCAAGAGCACATAAGAAGCTTGAACTTATTCATTCAGATTTATGTGGTCCAATGCCTATTCCTTCTGCAAATGGAAATAAATATATCATGACATTTATTGATGACTACACCAGAATGTGTTGGGTTTATTTATTGAAGAACAAATCTGATGCTTTCCTAACATTCAAGAATTTTCATAAATGGATTGAAAATGATGCACATTCTCATATTGGGTCTATTCGCACTGATAATGGAAAAGAATATACATCAAATGAATTTGAACAATATCTTCGCCAACATGGGATTAAACATCAAACAACTGTGCCTTATCATCCCCAACAGAATGGTGTAGCTGAAAGAATGAATAGAACAATTTTGAATATGGTACGATCCATGCTTTTTTTCAAAAATGTAAAGAAAATGTTTTGGGCTGATGCTGTTCTATGTGTTGTATATATAAAGAATAGATGTCCATCTAGTGCTATCAGAAACAAGACTCCTTATGAATTGTGGTATGGGCATGTTCCTTCGGTCAAGCATCTCTGGGTTTTTGGTTCCACCTGTTATGCTTTGATACCAAAGGTACGTAGAAACAAACTTTGTGCTAGAAGTCGTAAGTGTATTTTCTTGGGGTATTCAAATACCTCCAAAGCATATCGTCTCTATGATGAAGAAAATAAAAAGTTTGTTATATCTAGAGATGTAATTTTTCTTGAATCATCCAAATCTAACAATGTTGTTGAGCGGCAACTTGATCGCTTGGATAGATTCGCAAAAATGAAATCATTTCAAGAATTTGAAAATCAGATTCCACATCTTGAAGGGGGGATTCCTATACTAGATGAACATGTGGAATCTTCTTCTGAAGAATACTCTCCCCCGTCTGAAACTCCAACAATGGATGATGCTTTAAGTGATGTAATTGATAGAATTGGGAGACTCAATCTTGATTCACTCCCAACTCAATCAACAGAGCAGCCTGGACCATCTCAGAAAGGTCCCCCAAAGTGGCTGACAAAGACACGTGAAAGTGTTCATCCTCATGAAATTGGAAAAACAGGAACCAGAAATGCAAATCGACAAAATGGAGGTGATGTAGATGACTCTAATTCACCTATTGATATGGATGTTTCTTATGATTGTGAATTGAAATTGTCTACAGATTTTGAACCAACTTCCTTTAAAGAAGCTGCTTTTCATGATGCATGGAAAAAAGCAATGCAAAAGGAGTATGATGCCCTCATAAAGAACGGCACTTGGAAGCTGGTTGATCCTCCATTTGGAACCAAACCAATTGGCTGCAAGTGGGTCTACAAAAACAAGTACAAAGCTGATGGCTCACTTGACAAGCACAAAGCTAGGCTTGTGGCAAAAGGTTTTGCACAGAAGGAAGGGGTCGATTATGAGGAAACTTTTGCTCCCACAGCAAAATGGGCCACCATCCGGACACTCTTTGCACTGGCAGCTCAGAACGTTGGAAAGTCCATCAAATGGATGTAAAAACTGCCTTCTTGAATGGAGATCTAAAAGAAAATGTTTTTATGTCCCAGGCTGAAGGATTTGTTGTGAAAGGACATGAACATAAAATTATGCAAACTTGTGAAGTCCTTGTATGGCCTCAAACAAGCACCACGCGCCTGGTATGAAAAAACTAACTGAGCATCTTCTGAAACTCAACTTCAATCATTTTGATCTTGATGATGCAACTTTATTTGTCAAGAAAGTTGGCAAAACAGTTGTATATCTTGTGGTATATGTAGATGATCTTTTAATGACAGGGAATAATGAAAGCTATATTGCATCCATAAATAAAGAATTGGGAAAAAGTTTTGAAAAATGACTGATTTGGGCTATGGTCATTACTATCTTGGCATTGAAGTAACCCAACATCCAAAATCCATATTTCTTTCTCAAAAGAAATACATTGGAGATTTGTTAAACAGATTTGGCATGACAGAGTGCAATCCTCTTTCTACTCCATGGAACAAAACTTAAAGCTCACATCTATTGAAAGAAAGGAATTTGAGGATGCAACAAAGTATAGACAGCTTGTAGGAAGTCTCATCTACCTCACTACTACCAGACCAGACATTTCATTTGCTGTTGGAATCCTCTCCAGGTTTATGCAAAAGCCTTGTGAGGGACATTGATCTGCTGCAAAAAGAGTTTTAAGGTACTTGAAGAGAACTCAAGACTTTGGAATGGAGTACACACAGGTGGATGACTTCAGCTTGATTAGATACTTTGATTCAAACTTCAATGGAGACAAAGAAACTGGGGTATCAACTTCGGGATATGCTATGAGTCTTGGATCAGGAGTTGTCTCCTGGAGACCATGTAAACAATCAGTTCCAGCAGATTCCACAACAGAAGCAGAATACGTGGCAGCAGCTGAAGCAACAAAAGAAATTGTGTGGCTCAAGAAAATTCTTGAAGATTTGCAAGTAAAACAAGTACAATCAACTCCACTCATGATTGACAATACCTCTGCAATAAATTTGGCCAAGAACCCAAAGTTCCATGATCGAAGGAAGCACATCAATTCTAAATATCATCTGATTCAACATCATGTTGAGGCCAAAACAATCCATCTCCGTCATTGTTCCATAAATGAACAAATTGCAGACATCTTCACCAAAGCACTTAGAAGAGAAAAGCTTGAATGATTCAGAATGATGCTTGGACTCACCAACATCCCATCAGATTAAGGGGGGAATGTTGACACCTAATCCTTGTGATTGGGTAAATATATGTAAATAAATAAATGAGAAATATGAACAGTCATCAGAACTGAACAGTCTCTCCCTCATGCATATAATAGACCTACCTAATGGAATAAATAAACACAAATCAGTTTTTGCTTAATCGAGTTACTGCCTGGCCTGACAAGTATTTAAGACTATCATGATCAATTTTTACCTTGAAGTGTCTTCCCATTAGGTATGGTCGCCATTTGTTAAGTGCATGTAGTATTTCCAACATTTCCTTCTCATAAATAGCTTTTTGTAAATACTTTCCCTTGATTAGATGACTTTCGAAAGAAATGGGCCTTTCATCTTGCAATAAAACAACACGAATTCCATTTCCTAAAGCATCACTTTGCACAGTAAAGGTTTTTGTGAAGTCCGGTGTAGCTAAGACTGGTTCTTGGCAAATTGCCTCTTTAAGATGTTCAAAGGCCTTTGTTGCTTATGGAGTCCATGAAAATGCATATTTATTCAATAATTTTGTTAGAGGTGCCGCTATTCTCCCATAATTCTTAGCAAACTTGCGATAATACCCTGTCAACCCGAGAAATCCTCGCAGATGCCTTATGGATGTGGGGATTTTCCATTCCTTAATGGATCTAATCTCTCTAGGGTCTACCTTAACACCTTCATGAGATACATTATGACCCAGATATTCCACCTCTTGTACTCCAAAGAAACATGTGGAGCTTTTTGCATATAATTGTTTCTCCTTCAATAGTTTGAGCACCCTGTCAACATGTTCAGCATGATCCCTCCAAGACTTGTTGTAGATTAGTATATCATCAAAAAACACCAGCAAAAATTTTCTAACAAAGGGTTTGAAAATGGAATACAAACCTTGAAATGTAGAAGGTACATTGGTAAGGCCAAAAGGCATGACCAAAAAGTCATAATGACCCTCATGAGTTCTAAATGATGTTTTCATAATTCTTCAGTATTCAATCTTATTTGATGATATCCTGAACGAAGATCCAACTTGGTGAAGTAAATTGATCCATGCAATTCATGAAATAATTCATCAATGACAGGAATGGGAAATTTATCTTTAATAGTGAGCTTTTTGAGCTCCCTATAATCTAGACACATGCGCCATGATCCATCCTTCTTGTGCACCAATACTACTGGAGCAGAGAAAGAA